>CAUYRT010015382.1:0-29968 GCA_963574885.1 Lepilemur ruficaudatus | reverse complement strand
CTGTTAAGCATTATATTCATGAGATTCATCCATGTGGTTGTGTGTGGTTATAGTTCATTTATATATAAAAATGTGCATTTTTATGTAGAACACATTTTTATTTTTTCTTTTTCATTTTCTTTTTTTTTTTTTTTTTTTTTTGAGACAGAGTCTCACTCTGCTGCCCGGGCTAGAGTGAGTGCCGTGGCGTCAGCCTAGCTCACGGCAACCTCAAACTCCTGGGCTCAAGCAATCCTTCTGCCTCGGCCTCCCGAGTAGCTGGGACTACAGGCATGCGCCACCATGCCCGGCTAATTTTTTCTATATATTTTTAGTTGGCCAATTAATTTGTTTCTATTTATAGTAGAGACGAGGTCTTGCTCTTGCTCAGGCTGGTTTCGAACTCCTGACCTTGAACAATCCGCCCGCCTCGGCCTCCCAGAGTGCTAGGATTACAGGCGTGAGCCACTGCACCCAGCCTATGCTACATTTTTCTTATCTAATTTTTTTGGATGAATATTTGGGTTTTCTGTAGTTTGTGGCTATTATGAATAAATATTGCTATATGAGCACGCTTGTAACAGGGTACACGTGTGAACATATTTCAGTTGGTAGGTATCTACAAGTAGAACTGATGGTTCATAAAGCCACTTCAACTTTAGATGATATGAGAACCAGCTTTCCAAAGTGATTGTTCCAACTGACCTACCCTCCAGGGTATAAGACTTCCAGTTTTGTCCCATCCTTTCTTATACTATCCTTGCCTGGTTTTAGTATCAGGAATTTTCTGGCCTCATAAAATAAATATGGAAGTGTTCTTTCTTTTTCTAGTCTTCGAAAGAGTTTGTTTGAGATTGGTGTTATTGGCCAGGTGCAGTGGCACATGCCTGTAGTCCCAGGGAATCAGGAGGCTGAGGCAGGAGGATCACTTGAGGCCAGGAGTTCAAAACCAGCATGGGCAACATAGTGAGAGCCTGTCTCTACAAAAAAAATTTAAAAATTATCTGGACATGGAGACTACAGTGAGCTATGATTACACTACTGTACTTCAGCCTGGGTGACATCCTGTCTCAAAAAATAAAATAAAATAAGAAATTGGTGTTATTGTATCCTTAGATGTTTGATGGCATTCACAGGTGAAGTCATTTAGTCTTGGAAAGTTTTAAATTGCAGATTTAATTTATTTCTTCATTGTAGGATTATTTATATTTTCTGTTTTTAGGAGAGATTTTGTAAGTTGTATTTTTAAAAGAATTTGTTCATTTCACTAGGTTTTCAAATTTATTGGCTTAAATTTTATAATATCCTTTTATTATCTTTTTTTATGTCCATGGGATTATAGTGATTTCTTTTTAATCTTGATATTGACCATCGATGTTTTCTCCATTTTTTTTCACTCACGCTCACCAGAAAATCAGTTTATATTGTCTTAAAAGAAACAACTTTTGGCTTTGTGATACTCTATTTTGTAAGTGGATTTTCAATTTTATTAACTTCTGTTCTTATCTTTATTATTTTCTTTTTTCTGCTTTCTTTAAGCTTAATGTTCTGTTTTTTTTTCTTTTCAAGATGGTGCTTAACTTATTAATTTTAGCTTTTTCCCTTTAATAACATATGCATTTAAAGCTATAAATTTTCCTTTAATCATGGCCTTCACTTCATTCCACAGGTTTGATATCTGCAGGATTTGCAGTGATATCCTGTTTCATTCCTGATATTGGTAATTTGGGCCTTCTCTTTCTTTTTTCTTTTTGTTCAGCTTGCTAGAGGTTCATTACTTTTATTAATTGTTTTCAAAGAATCAACTTTTTAAAAAAAATTTCTTTTGAGACAGAGTCTTGCTTTGTTGCCTGGGCTAGAGTGCCGTGGCATCAGCCTAGCTCACAGCAACCTCAAACTCCTGGGCTCAAGCAATCCTCCTGCCTCAGCCTGGTGAGTAGCTGGGACTACAGGCATGCACCACCATGCCCGGCTAATTTTTTCTATATATTTTTAGTTGTCCTGCTAATTTCTTTCTATTTTCAGTAGAGACAAGTTTCACTCTTGCTCAGGCTGGTCTTGAACTCCTGACCTTGAGCGATCCTCCCGCCTCGGCCTCCCAGAGTGCTAGGATTACAGGCCTGAGCCACCTGGCCAAGAATCAACTTTTTATTCCACTAATTTTTCTCTGTTGTTTTCCTGTTCTCCATGTCATTGATTTCTACTCTTATCCTTATTTTCTGCCTTCTGTTTGCTTTGAGTTTAACTTGCTCTTCTTTTTCCAGCTGTGGCCCAGAGACCCTGAGGGGAGGTGTGCTGGGGGAGGGCTCCTTCTGAGTAAGCTTTTGTTGTCTGGATAAAAGGAGGCAGATGCTACAGCCCAGACCTTTCTCCTTTCTCTGTCTTGAACAAGAACGTGAGTTTTGGCATCATTGATCACGATGGGGCAACGAAGAGGACAGAAACCAACACACCAAAGACTTTGAAGCGGAAAGAGTGAGCTTGGGTCCTTGACTGACAATACCAGCAACACCTGCCTCGTGTCTTGTCAAATGAGACAACAACGTGCCAGGTTTGCGCAGCTGTTGATCAACTTCCTCACTGCTTGCGGCTGTGCTTTTTTGCTGGTTCTTTGGGCTGCAGGGGTCAGTCATTATCTGGTCCCTCCCCCAACGCGTGGTACCCAGACTGCAGGGTGCCCAGACCACCGTGTTTTGTCCCACTGAGGCAGCTCACTCCCATCTGCCCGCCCCACTGTTCAGGCTGGACTGAGTTAGCCAGTCCCTAGGCTGGCTGGTGACCCACGACCTCTGTGGCTTGGCTCAAAAGATGAGAGGGACCAATCTGATTCCTCCTCTCAGTAAAAGGAACTGAGATTCCTTTTTTGGTTTCCGGCAGGACTGAAAGAGGTGGACGAAAACTGTATGGGAGTCATGTGAATGGTAAATCTTGGAAGAAACATCTGGAAGAAATGTTGTGACTGAGGTGCTTGTAGATGCCTCCAAGGCATGCTTTCCCCTGGCTGCTGGCTCTGGAAGCTCTGGTGTGGCCCCAACTCCTGGATTTCTTCTTGACTCCAAGTGCATCCTGCAATTTCTGTTTAGTTCCTCCCCAGACCACAGCATGTAGGCTGGGGTCCCGTTCAGCACCCCCTTTGCTTCCCTGCTCTCCCCAAGGGGTAGGGGAAGGGAAGAAACACAAAGCCCCCAAGACCCCCTTCCCAAAGGCCCCACCCCCAGTACCCCCTGGGGCTCCCCAGAGAGCTCTCAGAGCAGAGAGGCTGTGGACTGGTTTAGCCTTTATAAGCATCTGGTTTTGTAATGTACTGGAGTCACAAGAAGAAAAAAAAAAGGAAATTCTTTCCAAGTGGCCGGTGAACATGTAACCCCTGGGCATGTCATACGATGGGAACAGAAGCAGGGGCAGGAGGGCTCTGAGGAGTCGGAGCTCTGACAGGTCACTGAGGGGAGGGTGGCCAAGGTCTCGAACCTTTCCCCAGGGCCTGGTCAGCACCTGGAGTAGGAGGGGCTAAGGACTGGCTTGTGGCATGGTGGTGAGGGGCAGTGGGGAGGGGGGGCTGGCAGGTTTAGGTGGACTGGAGGGCATGTGGAGGGGTGTTCCTGCCACAGCCCAGGGTGCAGCTGGCTCTCCAGTTATAAGAAGACTGGTGGGGCCAGCGGGGGTGAGGGCCTTGTGAGGATGGTGACGTTGAGCCAGCCACCAGGCAGGCAACGAGGCAGTGTCCCAGGGAAGGGTCAGTGGGCCAGCTCATCAGATGCAGTATTTAATAAGCACTTAAGCCGGGCCCTGAGCCTCCCTGGGGACAGAGAGCCCTCCCGTGTGGTGGATGCAGATGTAGATTCTATCAGTAGACTCTAATTGGGATGATCTGGACATGAGCTGCCGGACAGGCTGCAGGAAGTAGGGGGCTTAGTTCGAGCAAGGGATCTGTGAATGGGAGGAGGATGACGAAGAGTCCAGAAGAGGGACAGTGGACAGGGCTGGGCAGGCTCAGGGGCCTCTGGAGCCTGAAGCGACAGCTCTGGTGGCATCTTTGTGTCTGAATGGAGTACGGAGGCAGCTTTGCAGGAGGTGAGTGGCCTTGGGGCTCATATTTGGGGTGTCTGGAGGTCATCGGCGGGGTGAGGGGAGAACGCACATCAGGAGCTGGAGACGACCCCTTGGGAGTCATTTATGTACAAGTGGCTGTTGAGATGACTTGGAGTGGATAAGATTGTGTGGAGAGTGGAGAAAAGGAGGGATAAAACCCCAGGGAACATTTAAGGGTGGAGCGAGGGGCCTGTGGAGGAGGCAGAGAGAGTGTGGTCAGCAGGTCAGAAGATCAGAAGAGATCCCAGGGGCGTGGCCCAGAGGCAGGGCGTGGACATTTCAAGAAGCAGGGGGCAGCCACCAGTGTGGCTTGTAGCAGAGACGGAGGGGAGGAGACCAGGGCAATGGAAGGTCCCAGGTGACTTGCAAAAGCAGCTCTGGGGATGTTGGGGGCAGAGGTCCTGGGAAGAGTGTGGGAAGCAAGGCAAGGTGGGTGGCAACAGCACAGCTTGGGAGGGAGGACAGACTGGAGCTGGGGTCCTTCGGTGGGAAGCAGGAATGAGGCTTTTTAAGGATGAGGGGAGCACTTACGTGAGTGCCAGTGTCCATATGAGGCTTACTTCTGTCCCTGTCACATCTCACAGGATCATCTCTTTCCCACTCACACACTCCCTCAGGCCTCACCCCATCCCTTGAGAAGAAAACTCCTACTCTTTGCAGACAAGGCCCAGGTCTTACATGCCTCTGGGGACAGTTTCTCTGATCAATGTGTGGACCAGCTCCGGGCTGAGGCACCCAAGGGCCCAGGAAATGGTGCAGTGAATGCACTTCTTCCAGATGTTCCCAAAACCACCTGCAAGAAGCTCCCTCCTCCAGAAGGGCTGTTACCGTTTCCGCTATTCTTCTTGGCCACTTTGTGGCCCTTCGCCATGTCCCAAGACCAAGGTCAGCAGCACAGGGCTTTATTGATGATTAGAACAAGGTCCCTGGATGCCCTTACTGTGGCATGGCCTCTCTGGGGGCTCTGCAGCCCCCCCACGCCTCCTGTAAGCTCAGTGCCTGGTGCGGGGGTACAGGTGGGGCAGCTGTGTGCAGAGGGCCCACCGCCCAGGAGATGGGGCTGGGGCTTGAACATCAGACGTGTTCTGCAGATTCATCACCATGCTGACAGCAAGTACAGGGCAGCTGCTGGCCCCTCCTGCCTCCACTCCCATTGGATTATCCAGGGCAGAGAGGCCCACAAATCTTCCAATGAAGGTTCCCTTTCTACCTCCCCTCTCCCCCTCTTTGACCTCCTATGGGCTCAACATTCTCCCTGCTCAGAGACCCTCCCCAAACCCAAGCCTGTATTGAAGCAGGTCTGGTTCACCCCGGCCCAGGAGGCCAATGTTCAATTCTTTGACACTGGGGCCTGCCCCCTCACTAACCACTGTTTTGACCAGTGGCCTCTGTCCCTCTGTCAGAGGACAGTGAGGGCTGTCCTCCACCATCCCCAGCCTTAGGGAAGCCTATGTGCTACAGCATAGGGCCCCCTTTGGAGTATACAACTTGCTCCCAGCACCCAACATGCTCCTAGCCATAAACTTCCTTTTGGGGGATGCTGGGCCTGAAAGCCCCAGATCTGCTATAGATCCACTGTGTGAAATGTCTGTGTCCAAGCTGTGATGTTGGCTGCCTTTGTAACCTTATAAAACTTGGGTGGGAGGCCTGAAAATGTCATGACCTTTCAAACACACTATCTCCCTAGTACAGGATGAAAACTTTTGGCTCAAAATACTGGCCCATGTTGGCCACAGCAGCTGGCTCTTCCAGTTTCAGAGCATCCCCAGATACCCCAGGGTATTGTTTAACTAGCTCTTGTTCCAAGAGTCCACTGGGCCACAGCCATCACTCCTATGCTGGTTGGATATATAGGGTTGATATTATTCAGCTGAAGACTGAACTGCCTGCAATCCAGTGGGAATATGACAAGTGGGAATATGGCATTTTACTCAAAGCTAACAAGCATGGTTCCTAGGTTCCAAGCCATGTATACCCGTCTCCTCGGGCTCATATATCTTTTCATGTAATGTTTTACCCATTTAACTGATGGCCACCTTTCTCACTGGGGCCCTCAGAGCATCACAGATGCATCTGGGGAGACTGACAACGGGGAAATTTGTGCTTATGATCACTATCTGGTTCGCAAGACTGATCATGTGAATTTTAAAAGCCAACAAAACCTCCAAGTCCTTTGGTCATGCTAAAAGTCCTAAAGGACAGCAGCCATCAGTTAAAAAGCCAGTTAAGTTGAAACTAGAAAAGTGAACACAGAACAGATCTATCCTGTTGTGGGCCTTTAGTACTTGAAGGATTTTAGGGGAAAAAAGTAGTTCTTTGTGGGTTATGGGCTAAAGAGGGACAGTCTGCACAGTTTGGACAAAATAGAAGTACTCTTACCAATAAATATGTCTCAAAATGACAGATAAAGCCTCTCCCAGTTGGTGGCTTGGAATCCCAGCAAGAAGTGATGGGCACAGGCACAATGAGCTATGTACAGTGTAAACAGTAAGGCCCTTGCGGGGATAACGAGGGCCAGGGCCAGTGATGGGGTGTGCATGGAGGCGCCTGGGTAGGGGGCAGTGGGCCCAGGGGTAAATACAATAGGCTTGTATGACGGCCATCCTATCTGCCACCAAAGCTTGTGGGTGGTGGCAGATCCACTGGGTTTCTCCAGTCAGCAGTAAGGAGAAATTATGTCCATGGAGGAGCCCTGGCCCCACTTTTTCCCTAGGGGAGGCCCTGGGGGCAACCAGGCAAGGCCTCTGTGCCTATTCCCTGAAGAGGAGGGGCCGCCTGCCAGGCCAAACTTGGGGCTGTCTATTCAGGGTTCAGGGCATGGTGGATAGGGCAGTGTTTCTCAAATAGGGATTGGTAGCAAATGGCCCTACAGAGCCTGCAGCCCCTCTCTCCTAAAGGAAGAGCGCTGGACACCAGTATCCAGGAAATCTTTCAAGGGCTCTAGCCCCAAGCCACACCCGAGTACTTCAGGGATGCCACAGAGCAGCCACCCTGATCACTTTCCCCGTCCCTGATTTACACAGGCCTCTTGAACAAAGCCAGCCTCCCTCCCCCACAGCTCAGTGTAGGGGCCTAGCTCAGGGGTTCTTAAATATCAGTCTCTTGGAGGTTGCTGTAGTCGTCGTAAGCCTGGCAGGTGGCGCCCTCGGCCATGTCGTGGGGAACGCCCAGGGACACAGCCTCCACCTCGGAGCGCAGGGAGCACGTGGCCTCTGCGCGCGGCGCGCCCCCAGCGCGGATCCTGTGCGACAGGCTGGAGACCTTGGCACGCAGCTGGGTGGTGGGTCTCCGGAATGGCCCCAGCAGACTCCACTGGCGGAGGGCGCAAGGCGGCTTTCGTCGGCCGGCGACTGCAGACCGCACCTCGGGCGTGCCTGGGGGATCGGGGTCGGGGTCGACGTCTGGGGGCGCGGTGAGGGCCAGCGGGGCCCCAGGGGGCGCGACGCCGGGGCTAGGGGCGCAGTCGGGACTCAGGCCGCACGTCGAGGCCCGCCAGTGGTGGCCGTAGACACGCCAGAGGGGGCGGCGGCGCCTGCGACGCCGACACTGGCAGCGCAGGAGGCGGAGGAAGGCGCGTTTGAACTCGCGGCTGGAACAGGGGTAGATGAGCGGGTTCACGCAGCTGTTGAAGTAGCCGAGCCAGAAGATGACCTTGAAGACACCCTCCGATGGCTTCAGCTGCGGGAACAGGGAGCCTGAAGGGAACAGAGACCGACATTGGTTAGCGGCTTGGGGAAGGGGAGGTCCTGGCAGGCCCTGGGAGCAAAGGGGCGACCCTCCCTACCCTGCAGGACACCTGACTTGAGTCATCGACAAGGAGCAATCAAGGTGTCACCCCACAAGGGACCCCTGCTATAATTCAGGAGGTCCATGAACTTGGATAATCTTCATTTTTACTCACTCGTACCTGAAATCGATCATTTCCTTCAAGGAGTGTAGGCAACAAACCATAGCAGAGTTAGACAAAGCCATGTGAAATTACTGTTTTTGTAGCGCAAAGCTGGTATAATATTGGCAGTTTTATATGATTCAAACCAGCACTAGCAGTTCCCACAGATATTTTCCTATCACATGCATTTGTTGCCGATGTTTTGAAATAGTCTCTCTGTTCTGTCACTATTTGGGAATGACAGTCATGAGCACACACCACTAGATCTTGTTATTTAAGGCTTAACGTAGAAGCATATTTATTGCTAAGTCACAAATTTCATGTAAAAATATTTTGACAATTTTCCCAATAAAATCAGTTTCATTTGCAAGCCTTTGTGTTTGTTTTGTGCTTTTGAAAACATGACTCTGAGAGGGGATCCACTGGCTTCACCAGATGCTTAAGTAGGTAGTCCCCAGCACAGAACGGGGTAGGAGCCCCGCAATCAAGTGTTGACCAAGGTTTTTCCCATGCCAGGCACTGCGCTGGGCTCATCTGTGAGCATGCATGAAACATGGCTCTTCCTCTCTACACAGTAAGTGAATAAAATATCACTGAAACACAGGTTGGGTGATGGTGGTGCTCAGTATAGACAGTCCTCGGCTTACAATGTTTCAACTTAATTTTTCAACTTTACAGTGTGGAGAAAGCAATACACGTTCAATAGAAACTGGACTTTGAGTACCCATACAACTGTTCTGTTTTTCACTTTCAGTACAGTATTCAATAAATTACGTGAGCTATTCAACACTTTAGTATAAAATAGGCTTTGTGTGAGATGATTTTGCTCAACTGCAGGCTAATGTGTGTTGTGAGCATGTTTAAGGTAGGCTAGGCTAAGCTATGATGATGTGCAGTAGGCTAGGTGTATTCAATGCACCTTCCATTTACGGTATTTTAAATTTGGCAGGGGTTTATCAAGATGTAACTTCACTGTAAGTTGAGGAGCATGTGTATGTGCATGAAGAGTGGGGGCTTGGCCTCAGAGGCAGCTTAGGGGTCTCAGAGGATGTACATGCATACCACCCACCTCCCACCACACAGACAGTTCCTGGTGCTAAGAGATGCCATGGAGGAAGAGGAGGCTCACACAGTATCACATGGCACAGGCTTCTCAAACCTTGGTCATGTGACCCAGAGCCAGTTATTTGGCCATCTCAGTCTTATTTTCCTTTCCTTTTATTTTATTTTATTTTGAGACAGGGTCTCGCTCTGTTGCCTGGGCTACAGTACGATGGCATCAGCCTAGCTCACAGCAACCTCAAACTCCTGGGCTCAAGCGATCCTCCTGCCTCAGCCTCCTGAGTAGCTGGGACTACAGACATGCACCACCATGCCCGGCTAATTACTTTCCTTTTAATATTATTTTTCTGGGAAGGATTTTGTGAAGAATCATAAATTAGCATTTAGCAGGCTCTTAATAAATACTTAATAAATATTCCCTGTTCTCCCATTTCTGTGGCTTTTGAGAAAGGAGACCTCAGCCCTTTCTCAAGGGCTCTGGGAAGGGACCCAGTTCCTAGCTCCGGAGTGTGGACAGAAGAAGCATATGACACCTGGTGGGTTTGGGGGCCGCTGGAGTATCACTCAGGGTGTGTTGAGGAGAGATTTTCCCTGGGAGAGGGGTTGGGCAATCCCTGGAACGTGGGGGCCACCAGGGCTGACCTTGGCCTCCAGGAAGGTGGCCCCCAAGACCAGCATCCCTCAATGGCTGCAAAGTTAGAAAGAGTGCTGAAAATAGCTTTCTGACTCAGGCTACAATTCTTTTATATTTAGCCCAGGATGACACATCAGTGGACTATGCTTTCCAGTGGTGAGCCCGAAGGCGGCCAAAGGGCATCGTTTTATCAGCATAGATTTTATTGGCACTGGTGGGCAACGTGGCATATTGTAGCATGGCTTGGGTCTTGTGGCAAACATTAACATTCTAATTTCTGCTCAGGCAACCTGTGCGGAAGTCTGCTATGAGCCGGGAGTTCCTTACACTCGAAGGCGCTAGAATGCAAACTCAGCCTTTCCACCCCAAGATTTTCCCACTGTATCCTGTTGAGGTTTTATCTTACCTTGGGTTCTCCCAGAAGCAGACCCTGAGACAAGGATTGAATGCAAATTGTTACTTTGGAAGGTAAACGAAACACCTGGAGTGGAGTGGGGGAAAGACACAGGGAAGAGAAGGAAGCCAATAAAGGGTGTGTTATCAAGTTAGTTACCACTGTGGGCAACTGGGGCTCAGTCTCATTGGGGAGCCCGGGGTGGCTGTGACGAACACAACCTGAGTCATCCCACCAGCGGGGTGAGGGAGGTGGGGTATCTACACACCTGTTCCCACCAGTCATTGCTTGGGATGCTCCCTGTGGGTATTAATTTTTCGTACTTCCTGCCTGCTACGTGGGTGGACAGCAAGGATTCTGGTGGGCAGAGAGAGCCCCTGGGCAGAGAAATGCAGGCAGGTTGGGGTAGAAGTTGGTCCACGTGCACTGAAGGTCTGGGGGAGGGGGATGGGGCACCAACGACATCTGCCACAACTTTGTTTTATTTGCTGTCTGCCCACCGTGTGCAGACGTGTTGTCTAGAAATGCAAACAGCTCTGCCTTGGGCTCCAGACTCCACAGGCAGTAGCTCCCCAGAGACTTCTCCTGTCTGCGACTTACAGATGGCAGATCTGAGCCCCGCACCCACCTCTACACGCAGGGCTCCAGTCTGCCACCTACACCTCCCTGCACCTGCCTTACTCTCCCGGCTTCCCCCGCCCCCAGCATTCTCTCATCTGCCCACAGCCTCTTGCAGGGGTCTCTGGGAGTCAGAGGGGCAACTGGGCATTTCCCACCCCCAATGCGTGCCATGAGTGTGAAATGGGGAGCTGCCCCGAGAACCCCTAAGGATGGGCACTTGGCTCACAGGCATTGTCCCTGTGATGCTGCCCTGCTGTGGGGGCATCAATGGACAAACCCTTTTTCAGCCACTACCAGCTTTCTTGTCCCCTGGCCACTCTGTGTTACAGCTACTGGGGCGACCAGCTGCCTCGCCTGTCTTACCTCCTCATCCCTCCCCAGCTACCAGCACACACCCTTGCCAGCCCCTATCCCAGCTACCGGGAGGCCTCAGTGGGCAGACCAGTGGCTGGTTGATCTTTTCTCAACCTGGCAGCTAGAATAACTTAAAAAAAAATTGGTCATGTCACTTCTCTGCTCGAACACCTCCAACAGCTTCTCTACCCCGTAGTAAGAGCCTGTGACCTACATACACAGCCTAGTGTCCCCTGAAATCCCTCTCTCCTCCACTGCCCACCTCCATGCTGTGCCAGACCCACTGCCCTCCTTGTTGCTTCTTGGACATGCCAGGCACATGCCCACCTTGGGCCCTGCACTTGCTTTTCCCCAGAATCTTCTCCTCCCCCATGGCCACATGGCTCACACCCTCACCTCTCCGGTGAGGTCACTCTGACTTCATATTTAAAATCGTGATGTCCCCCAATCCTGTGCTCCCCAGCTCACTCAGCTGGCTCTACTGTGTTCCATGGCACTTGTCACCTTCTATCATCTTGTTTGAGTCACAGTTCATTTTGTCTGTCATCTTTCTCCCTGCAGTGGATGTCCCTGGAGCAGAACTGGTGTCTGTTTTGCTTGAGGTTGCACTCCAGCATCAGAAGATCTCACGAGCATACTGGGCACACAGCAGGTGCTCAACACTTGCCGAGTTTACTGAATGAGTCTCTCTCCTCTATCCTACATATCCACTGGTCACGACGCACAGTGTGTTTGACATCCTGTCTAGCGGGCCCTCCCTTCACTGTGCTCTTGAAGCCTTGGCTTGGTCTGTCATCTCATCTGTCTGTCACCTTAGATGGCGGCAGCAGCCCCTGATGGCCTCCCAGCCTCAACCTGTCCTCTCTGCTCTGCATGCAGCTGCTGGGAGGCTTTTCCTAGAAAACTAGTTCCTCTTCTTTCCACTCTGAAAACCATCAGTGACTCGTAGTGGCTCTGAGGAATCAGCCCAAACTTCTGGTGCTGCATACAAGGAAACACAAGGTCTGCCTTCCTCCAAATTCAGCCACGTCAAGCCCCAAGCAGGCCCTCCCACATAGGCTGGTCTCCTCTGCCTTTCTGCCTGGCACTGACACTCCCAGGAGCCTCTGCCTCCTCCCCTTACCCCTGCAGCCCCAGGTCAGGAGTCCCCCCCAGCCTGGCTTAGTGCCCTTTCATGTGCACCTACACTTTAACACAATTTGCTACTGCTCTATCTACTCTGTCTTTTTATCCCAGCCTCTTGCCCAGGTGTCTGACTTAGATGCTCTAAAATATATGTTGAATGAATAAATGGCATTTGGATAAGCAGCCTCCAATGTGAAGAGGAAGGAAAAGGGAGCTGATGCTTTCTGAGTGTTCAGTATCTTCTAGGCGCCAGACCAGGCCCTTTATGTACTTTTCATTGAATCCTCCTGGCACCCAGCTTTGCAGGATTCTAGCTACCGCAGAGGGCAAGTGGGCCTTAAGAGTCAGGTATGCACCTGGTTGGTCTAGCCCTAGAGCTCTTGGTCTCTTCTTGACACCCCTTCCTGACAACCACTTGTTTTGTTCCTCCCGGCAGCTGCCCCACAAGCAGTGTGTCCATCCCCACCCCAGGGCTTTCTGCAGGGCTGGTGGGTCAGGATAGTCTTCCTCCTGTCCCCACGGGGGGCATTTCCTCTGCAACTCAGCCTGGACTTAGCGTAGGGCCACCTTCTCTAAGAGTATTTCTGTGACTGCCCTGCTCTGCGGAGGTCTGGGGTGGTGGCAGTGGCTTCTGGAATGTGTGCGCCTGGAGCACTCTTCATTCTGCTTACACCAGGCTGTGTGGCATTTGTTGGCCTTCTGAAGGGCCTCAGGGTGCTCTGTGGAGGCTGTGATGTCAGGTTCGGCTCCATGCTATCGGACCACTCAGAAGGGCTGGGGTGTTGCCTGCTTGCTGGAAACAATGTCAAGCAGACCCCAGACTCCTAGGAGGAGCCCCAGAGAGCTGCGTGGCCATCTCCTTCACTTCCTTGCACAAAAAGCAGCTTTAAGGCTTGAAGCCCCATGCTGTTGGTGTCCCACCCAGGTGCCCCCAGCTCCCAGCTGCTGTGTTGGCTGCCAAAGGCTCATCGTTGCCTCTTTCTCTGAGAACTGCCCTTGGCCCATAGGAGCTGCTTCAACTGGGGTGGTGATACCTGCTCCCTGAGGGGGCAGCCCGAAGCCAATGACAGACCAGCATGGGGACAGAACGTGCTGGTCCCCTTGCCTCACTGTGGCTGGCTCTGTGCTGCCCTTCTTGCCCTGGGATCCCTGTGGAGTCTGGCTGAGGCCAGGCCGTCTGAGCCACATCCTGGGTTTAGCTCTTCCCTGCCCCCTCTTGCCCCCTCCCTCCCTTCTGGGTGTCTCCTGGGAGCCTCTCTTTAATCAAGTCCTTGTAAGAAGAGCCCCCATCTCAACTCTGCTTCTATGGAACCTGACCGAAGACACACACGCTTTGTCAGTGCATGAACATGTCCTCAAGCCCCTTCGCTTGGCCCCAAGCGTCCGGGTCAGGGATTAGCCCTTAGTCACCATCATAATGCTCTGCCCACAGCTAGGGAAGGCAGGGCGTGAGTGTGCACATTTGTGCCCATTTCCCCCAGTCAACAGGCAGCTTGGAGTGGGCTGGGACGGGGACGGCTGCAAGTACCCGCCTCTGAGCAGAGGCAGTCAGAGTGCGGGTAGGAGACGACCATAAACACCACTTCCGCCCACTTCTCTCTGCTCCTAGTCCTGCACTCCTATGTGGCAAGTCCCCACCCAGCTGCCCCAACTGGTCTTCCCCATTCCCCTTATCGGGGTGCCTGCATCTGGAGTCTAACCTAATGTCCAGGGGCCAGGCATCCGCTGCTCAGAAGAGGCAGAGCATCTCCTGAGTCTGCAAGAAAACCTGCTCTCCAGCATGTTGGCTGGGCCGGCCTGGCCCACATTGTTGGGGAAGCAGGAGGGGGTTGCATGCAGCCTGGATCATCCCAGGCCAGTCCCTTTTCCTAAGGAACAGGAAGGGCTGGCCCAGGAGGGGCTGCTGAGATGCTGGTGGGGGAAGGCGGGGCACGGCTGGAGCTGAACAACTGGCCAAGCCTCACCGATGATGGACAGCTTGAAGTCAAGGGACGGACTGTGTGATTAATAGCAGTCTTTTGGCACCACCAGAAGGGAACTTGTTCTTGGCAGACCATCAGAATTCACGGCCAGCCTTCCTCATAACTTGTAGCCGACCATGAAATATCAGGCTGCGCCCGGGGCCTCCCCCATTTTCCTACCCCCTCCTCCACTAGTGACTCTTCTACCCACAGTGAGCCATTCCCTCTGGCCAGAAAGATATGAGTTAAAAATATCTCTTCCTTTCAGATATTCAGGGCTCCTCCCACCTGCAGGGCTAGGAGAGGAGGAATTCCCAGCCCCAGTGCCTCTCCCTCTCTCCCAGTTCTCTCAGCTGCTCATTCAGTGGCCCTGAACCTGGAACTCAGTAGCACCATCCCCAGGAGAGGCTGGGACCTCTGTCCCCCAGCAGGCCTCTTTGCTATACTATAAAGGGTCAGACAAGCCTCTCTAATAAAGCATACTTGAGCTGAGACCTAAAGACCCTGTGGGGGAGTGAGCCATGCATCTATCCATGGAAAGAGAATTCCAGGCAGAGGAGGGAAGGGTATGCGCAAAGGCCCTGAGGCAGCAGGGCACTTGACAAGTTGGAGAGACATCCAGGAAGTTAGGGTGGCTAGACCAGAGAAGGGGAGGGGACAGTGGTCAGAGATAAGGTCACTTTGAAGTGGAGACAATCATGGAAGGCTGTGAAGACGAGGCGAGCTGGGCAGGGCCCAGGTCTCAGATGGCTGTGAGGACATGGAGGGGTGAACTGAGGGCACTGTGGGGCCAACTATGCCAAGCCAAGTCTCTCAAATTCCATTTCCATTGCATTCACCAATTTTCCATGGTGAGAGGTAATGGCCATGGTCCTGTCACCTGAGATGGAGCAGGAGTAGGTCAGAAGTCCTTCTGTGGCCCCCTCGTTTGCTTTGGGATCTTTGAGCACAGGTTGGGGTGGGGTAGATGGGGTAATGCCCCTAAGACATCAACACTTTTGAATGTCACCTTAATGGCAAAAGGGTCTTGTGATGGGGAAACTATCCTGGATTATCCAGGTGAGCACAAAGTAATCACAGAGTCCTCAAAGGGGAAGGAGAGAGGCAGGAGGGTCAAGGTCAGAGAAGGAGATGCGATGACAGAAGCAGTGGCCACAGCAGTGTGGCTGTTGGTGGAGGAAGGGCCCGAAGCCAAGGACTGCAGCAGCCTCTAGAAGCCGGAAGAAGCCAGGGAGCAAATTCTCCCCTAGAGCCTCCAGAAGGAAGGCAGCCCTGCTGAGACTGTGATTTTAGGACTTCTGACCTTCAGAACTGTACAGTAACACATCGTTTTGAGCCAGTAGGTTTATGGTAATTTGTTATGGCAGCCAGAGGAAACTGTGGACCTGAGAGGGAGAGGGACCTTCTAGGAGTGCAGGGAAAGATAAGCCAGAGAATTAGCAGGGTGACGAGGAAGAGAAATAGTAAGAATCAGAAGAGGAAAGGGGAGCGGAGACTACCAAACTGACACGGCAGCAGCGGATGAAAGCAGGACTTAAAAGAAGCCCCTGAGTGTGAGGATCTGGCAGCCCTCGGCGACAGTACCAGTGGCAGAGCCAGGGAAGTGTGTGCCCTTGCCCGGGGGTGTGGCAGGTGAGGCTGGCAGAAGCTACCCTGGGCAGGGCTGAGGCAGACTGGCAGATGGACAGGGGTGTTCTGGTCAAGATCAGTATCGGACATTCTCTTACGAGGTAAGTAGCAAAGAACATCCTGCAGGCGGCAGAAAGGGAGCAAAGATTACAGTGTGCAGTGGGGAGCGGGTGAGGGCAAAGGGGTCGCCAGGCTCAGAGACAATTGTCCTTAAGAAAGATCCGGACGTGTCTGTGTGCTGTGTGTGTGGGCAGATGAGAGGTGGAAGACAAGGAGGGCCGAGCAGTAACGGACAGAGTGAGTTTCCCTAGAAAGGAAAGAGGCTTGTGAGAGTCAGAGCTGACGGAGAACCTGCGGGACTTCCGGGTAAGAGGCCTCACTATGGAAAGTGTGATTTTTCTTCAGCAAGTGCTCAGTGAGACCCTGGTTTGCAATAGCTTGTTAAAACTTCAGGTCTCTTTGGAATATTTACACCATGGAAATGGGCAGATGGCTACAAATCAGCCCCTGTCCCAGAGCCAACTGGTAAACGCTTATCAGCACGCCACATGGAGGAATGGCCTGGTTCAGGATTTGGGACTCACGGAAGTAGGTGGAGGTGAGGGAGTTAAAGACGGTGAGAGAGAGGAAGTGGTGAATCATGGGCCTCGCTGGCCAGGGAAGGAGGGGCGTAGTCAACTGGGGGACAAGGTGAGGGACTGGAGGAGAAGTCTTGATCAAGGTTGGGGTGAACGAACAGGTATAATAGAAGCTGAGCAGGGAAAACAGGAGCAGAAGGACTCAGGTGGCAGATTCAGGGAGGACTCGGGGAGGCAGACAAAGGTGGGCACATGGGCCAAGGCAGGGCCCCAGGAGGAGGGGCAGAGGAAGGTCACTGTGGTCTTGAGGCCAGAGTGTCATCATGGGTCAGCCTCAGCACAGTGGAGTCACACCGGTGACCAGGATAGGGATGAGAGCGGGAAAGAAAGCTTGTGACCCCAATACCCAAGTTTTCAATGAATGGAGCAGAGTGATCAGTAATTTATCAGAGGTTTGGGAAAACGTATCAGCAGGAGTTGGGCAGAGGACAAGACCCCCGGGGAGGAGGCATCTGTGCCCAAGGCCAGAAGCCCATCCCCACCAGTGTTGCATTTCTCTTATATAAAAAATAAAATGCATTTCCTAGCTCTGTCCACAGAATCAGTGATCAACTCAGTATCAATGAACAGCTGAGGGCTCAGACAGTGGTCTTCCAATTGTCATTTTCCATTCAAAGAGAACTTTTTGGAGAAATGGCTAATTCCAGGCCTAAGGCAGAAAAAACACAAGCTGGACCTGAAATGTCTCATCAGACCAGAAAGCAAAGGTGAGCCCAAGACTCTCTGGGTTGTGCCGAAGGTCTCAGGAGCCAATGTGAAGGGGTGCTCACTGGCCAAGCCCCAAACAGTGATGTCTGTAATGTGTCGGAACAGCAAGGATGTCTAAGAACCATGGCATAATCACGGCACTAAAACAACTTCAGTGGTCATGTCTGGAAAGAATGATTGAGAACTGACTTTTCCTTTGATAAATACAGAGGAATGTTGAGCATCTTTCCTGCCTTTCCTGTACAGACTCTATGTCAACCAGCCAGTGGTGCATTCAGTTTAGAACGCTAGCAAATAAATGCAGAAGGGATGATGTAAAATTAGAATATCACCACTCTAAGTCCCAGGAATATAATGGATCCAGGCCACGGTCAATGGCTGCTAAACCCAGCAGGTGAGAGGCTGATGGGTCACTTTAAAATGGACAGATCAGGGTGATAGCACCTGAACAAAGACAAGAATTCTTGCCAGACCCAAGCTGAATCTGATCAGACCAGCTTTCAGGAAGTACAGGGAATATACGGACACGTTAAATGGCCCTATGGGGATGCAACCTTGGGACAAACAATCTAGCTTCTTCACTAGATAAATTGAAAAAAAAAAAAAGGTGGGGGACTTATCAATTAAAGAAATCTAGAAGGCAAATCGACTGCATGGAATGTGTGCTTCTCTTTTGGATCCTCTTTTGGTCCTCCCAAGGTGCTGGGATTATAGATGTGAGCCACACCGCACCCCCTGGCTGGATTGTGGTTAATTTTTTAAAAAGTTCATCTAGGCCAGGCCAGGCGTGGTGGCTCACACCTGTAATCCTAACACTCTGGGAGACTGAGGCAGGAGGATAGCTTGAGCCCAGGATTTTGAGGTTGCAGTGAGCCATGATCACGCCACTGCACTCTACCCAAGATGACAGAGCAAGACTCTGTCTCAGAATAATCTGCAGTGGTGGGAAAGTGGATGGGAGTTGAAATGAACCAAAATTAGCCTTAGGCTGAAGCTGGGTCATGGGTAAAGGGGCCTCATTATACTATTCTGCCTCCTTAGGTATGTGTTTGAAACTTTCCATGATAAAAAAAAAAAGAAAAAAAAAAAACCCTAGCTCATTGCTTATTCATAATAATCACTCAATAAATGTGAGCTGTTCTGTTCAAAAATTTTTTAGGTCACATAAATGGGGGATCACCCCTAACCCATCACTAGTAAGGATGGTCAATTTTAAATAAAGAGCTGTTATGCTGTGTGAAATAAGCCAGTCACAGAAGGATAAAGACTACATGACTCCATTTACATAAGGTTTCTAAGACAGTCAAATTCATAGAACCAAAGAGTGAAATGGTGGTTTCCAGGGGCCGGAGGGAAGGGAATGGGGAGTTGCTAATCAACAGGCATACAGTTTCAGTTTGGTAAGATGCATAAACTCTAGAGATCTGCTGCGTTAACACTGTGCCTATAGTTAACAAAACTGTATTTATACTTACAGATTGGCTAAGAGGGTACATCTCATGTTAAGTGCTCTCACCACAATAAAATACAATTGAACACTGGGGAATTGGGGGGTGGGGGGTAGACCCAAGGCTGAGCAACATGGGGGGTCACTGTGGAGGGGTGGGATATGCTTGAAAAGTAGTTGGGGAGCGGAATTAGGGGTCTCAATAGGGGAAAGGAATTCCTCAAAAACTGATTCATGTGATTAACTGTACACCTCGGTAAATTCACTGAAAATAATTTAATTGTACACTTAAAATGAAGTGTTGGTTGTACGTAGATACAGTTGGAGCACTATATATGTACTCTATGGACTACTTTGACAGAGCAGATTTTTGAATGTAACAAGATAAGTCAACTTGAGTGGTAATATATTTTGGCAAATCAGCTCACTACAAATTGTGACTGTAAACATTGTACTGTAAATGCTTTGTAGTTTTCCCCCAATAAAAAAAAAAGAAAAAAGAAAAAAAAATATGTTCCTTTGTCTGCTGCATTTACTGTTTATTTATATTGCTTTTCCAAAATGCTTTTTTTCTTTTATTTTATTTTAGAATATTAAGGGGGTGCAAATGTTTGTGTTACATGTAGCACTTTTGTAATGCTTGAGTTAGGGCTATAAGTGTGTCCATCACCCAAATAGTGTTCACTGTACCCATTAGGTAGGTTTGTGACCCCCCTTTCCCCCTTCCCCCTGCTTGATTTCCAATGACCCTTCCTTCCTTCTGTGCATGTGTGTGCCCATTAATTAGTTTTAATTTATTAGAGAGTATGTGTGGTGCTTGCTTTTCCATTCTCTAGATACTTTGTTTAGGGTAATGGTTACCAATTTCTTTCAAATTGCTGCAAAAGGCATTAATTCATCCTTTTTTATGGCTGGATAGTTGGTGGGACTGTAAATTAGTACACTCTCTAAGGAAAACGGTATAGGGATTTGTCAAAGAACTAAAAGTAGACTTACCTACCATTCAATCTACCAATACCACTACTGGGTATCTACCCAAAAGAAAAGAATTCATTTTAGCAAGATGATTTTATAGGTTATTTGTGTACTTCCTTCCAGAGATAAATTATCTCTGGTTATATTTCTTTAGTAAATTTTAGTGGGTATTGTTAATCATTGCCTAGATTTATTCATTTATTGGGGATTGAAAAATAGTTATAATCTTTGCAATTGGCAATTTATATGTATTATCTTCTACTTTAACAACCTTACATTTTGGGTATTGTATTATCAGAAATATAATAAAAGCTAAAACTAAATTTTGAAAGCAGAAGATGAAAATTCAAAGTTTGGACTATGTTTATAATGATGCAATTTTACCAAGAATCTTGGGTGAAACAGAACTGAGAATTTGATCCCTACCACTGTCCTCCATATCTATCATTCACTGATTTAGATTAGAACTAGTCGTTTCTGTGGGGAAACTATTTCTCATATAGTTGTTGTAGATAAAATGCATTAGAGATCTTCAGACTATAACATAGTTTTGTTATTTTTTAAAATTCAGTCTTGACCCAGTTTTGAGGCCCTTGCTGGAGTTAAGTCAGTTCCCCTTTTTCTTTATTTTTATTTCAGCATATTATAGTGGTACAAATGTTTAGTGTAAGTTCATTGCCTTTCCTCCCCTCCCCCCTGGAGACAGAGCTTCTAACATGTCCATCCCCCAGATGGTGCGCATCGCGCTCATTATGTATGTATATATCCATCCCCTCCTCCCCCTGCCTATCTGCCTGACACCCGATAAATGTTATTCCTGTATGTCCACTTAGGTGTTGGTCAGTTAATACCAATTTGCTGGTGTGTACATGTGGTGCATATTTTTCCATTCTTGCAATACTTCATTTAGTAGAATGGGTTCCAGCTCTATCCAGGAAAATACAGGAGATGCTATATCACCATTGTTTCTTATAGCTGAAAAGTACTCCAGGGTATACATATACCACATTTTATTAATCCACTCATGTATTCATGGGCACTTGAGTTGTTTCCACATCTTTGCAATTATGAATTGTGCTGGTATAAACATATGAGTGCAGGTGTCTTTTTAATAGAGTGTCTTGTTGTATTGGGTAGATGCCCAGTAATGGGATTGCCGGATCAAAAGGTAGATCTACTTGTATTGCTTTAAGGTATCTCCCTTTTGCTTTCCACAGAGGTTGCACTTGCTTTAGTCCCACCAGCAATGTGGGAGTGTTCCTATCTCTCTGCATCCACACCAACACTTATTGTTTTGGGACTTTTTAATAAAGGTCATTCTCACTTGAGATAAGTGATATCTCATTGTGGTTTTGATTTGCATTTCCCTGATGATTAGAGCTGTTGAGCATTTTTTTCATATGTTTGTTGGCCATTGTTCTGTCTTCTTTGGGGAAGTTTCTCTTCATGTCCTTTTGCCCACTTTTTGGTAGGGTTCTTTGATTTTTTCCTTGTTGATTTTCCTGAGTTCTAAATAGATTCTAGTTATCAGCCCTTTATTGGATGTGTAGCTTGTGAAAATTTTCTCCCATTCTGTAGGTTGTCTGTTTGTTCTTGTGACAGTTTCCTTTGCTGTGCAGAAGCTTTTTAATTCGATCAGGTCCCATTTATTTATTTTTGTTGTTGCTGTGATTACCTTTGGGGTCTTCTTCATAAATTCTTTGCCTAGGCTGATGTCTAGAAGAGTATTTCCAAATTTCCCTCTAGAATTCGAACTTTCACACCTAAGGTTCACGTCTGTTACCCAGCGTGAGTTGATTTTTGTGAGAGGTGAAAGGTGTGGATCCTGCTTCAGTCTTCTACATGTGGCTGTCGAGTTTTCCAAGCACCATTTATTGAACAAGGATTCTTTTCCTTAGTGTATGTTTTTGTCTGCTTTTTCAAAGATTATATGGCTATATGAAGATGGTTCTCTGTTCTGTTCCACTGGTCAATGTTCCTGTTCTTGTGACAGTCCCAAGCTGTTTTAATTACTATAGCCTTGTAGCATAGTTTGAAGTCTGGCAAATACATACCTCCCATTTTGTTTTTATTGCCTAGGATTGCTTTTGCTATATGGGGTCTTCTCTTTTCCATACGAAGCATAAAATTATTTTTTCTATATCTGTGAAAAATGATGATGGTATTTTCATAGGGATTGCATTGACTCTGTAGATCACTTTGGGAAGTATAGATATTTTAACAATGTTGATTCTGCCAACCCAGGAGCGTGGTATGGTTTTCCACCTGTTTATGTCTTCTACTATTTCCTTCCTCTTCAGTGCTTTCCTTATGGTAAGAGCATGTGGGATGAATGAATAAATACTCCTATTATATATTGCATATGTTGGGCTTTTTAATTATACAACCAATAATAAATCAAACTGGGACTCTATAACTTCGTTCAGGCTGGTTCCTGCATTTCCTGTGCCTTTAACAGAGACCTAAAGCTCAGAGTTTGCATTTAATATTTGTTCAGTGGATGAAAGGGGTGCTCTATTTATTTGCACTTATGGTGTTTGCTATTCATGGTGAGAGCAATTTTCAGTTTCTTGTCCTGTTTGTAACATCGTACATAGGTACAACTTTCCAATAAATGGAGCCCTTCTCTGGACTTCACAAATCCAAACTGAATTTGAGATGTTTCAGGGCTTACAAAAGCATTTATTTTTGTTATCTATTTAATAAACCAGAGGACTTTTTCAAAGAAAAGTTCTCAAATATTTACCATAAATTAAATCTAATATATAATAATATATATTCCATATATATTGCCCCAAGGCCAATTTAATGTATGATAAACTACTGCTTATAAAATGGCTTCTCTCAATCTATAACTCCTTTAAAGGCAAAAATTCATCAGGGACAACAGCAAGCATGAGCCCTGTGCTTCTCATAGCCCTTTTGTAACTTAATAAGAAAATCCATCATCCAGTTGCATCACTTTCCACCTCAATAAAAGTGTATTTTGATTTACTTCTAAAATTGTTACTGAAATTAAGCAAAGCTAACAAATATGTGCTATTAAAATTAATGCTAAAAAAATTAAATGCACATCTGAATGCTCTGTTGGTATCCACCATCTTTTCTAATTCCGTTCTTAAAACATCTGGTTCTTAGATTCGTGTACTAGAGATGGAACACAATAACTATCACAGAACAGGGGATTTTGTTCCAAGAGTTTGTAGCAACTATTTCCTTAACAAATGAACTAAATCTTTTTATTTTCACTGATGTCTTAACTAACAAATTATTCAAGATCTTCCTTCTAGCAAGTTATTGGGAATCTAAATGTTATAAATGGTTGTAGGATTTTCTAAATCTAATGTAAATTCATGATATAGTGATTAATGAAGCCTCCATCTAGCTTTATGAATATAACCTATGGTCAGTGTTGCCAAAGTTCATTCCAAATTTACCAACAAAAACAGAGAAATATAACACGTAAAGGCAATTTATTTTCCTCAATGTGACTGCATGAGAAAAGAATTATTATAAAAGCATTTATAATATGCCCCCCAAAAAAGATTTCATAGTTTGTTACTGAACCCTATGTAAGCAATTTCAGTTATTTTCTCCCTTTTTAAAAACTGAACTTCTATAAAAAGAAACAAATTGAAGGCATATGCCCGTATGCAGCGCTAATCCGTGATGTAAAAGAGCCTGCCAGATTAAAATTAAAAAGAAAGCAGTATCACAAACACAAAATGTAGCTTTCACTTGGGACAGTTTAGTCACTGGAATTAGCAATATAAGAGACCCACCAACTGATGTGGCCTAATATTTTTCCTAATGAAGAAATGTTTATCGAGGGTAATCCCTGTGAGTGATTAGCCATGAGGCAATTAGGCAGTTGTCATCTCTTAGAATTGAAGCAGCTCTTGCCTTTAAACCACGTATGCAACAGACATATATTTCAGCATCAACCATATGGCACAGCAGGGGGACACAGTGGTGATTAGGCAGGTGTGGCCCTCACCTCAGGGAGCCCCTAGTACTGTTAGGGACCCACTAACTCAGGCCCACTTTTGCAGCCCCATTTCAGGAGGACTGCCTGAAAGGGTTTGGAACCTACTCCTGCAACAGCCCCATGTAGGAACGAGAGAAATAATTATACTAACTTTATAGACAAGGAAACACAGGGATATTCTCAAAGTCACAGAACTATTCATGGTGAGATGGGACTAAGTCTCTGCCTCCTAGCTGCTGGTCTTGGCTAAAATGTGGTAAAGTCACCCCTCTTTGATCTCAAGGTTTTGAGTTTAGACTCACCAGTGGAGGTACCAATGTCAGAAACATGGTAGCTGACAACTTTCAGATAGGTGAGATGAGGATAGATCTAAGAACTATGAGGGATCATGACATTTGTGGCTCACACAGCTAGTAAGTGACCATGGGGAACTAGGCAGTTTGACGCCAGAATCTATGACTTTAACCATAATGCCACACTGCCTCTCCTAAGAAAGAGGCAAAAGCTCTAGAAGGATATTTGCTGCTTAATGTTCTTTTTCTCCTTCAGTGATTATGGTGTACAAAATAACAACAGCCATTGCTTTCTCTCCCTTTTACAGTGCTATTGTGGGCTTTTATGGGTGAATATGCTTTCTTCTCTTCTTTCTCTGAGGAAAAGCCTGCTGCCCTTACCTGGCATGGGGAGATTGTTCCTATATTCCATTCACTCACTACTAGCTCTTTGCTAACTGTATATTTCTTGGCATTCCTTTTCAAACATTAGCCTTCGTGACCTTCAAAATCAATAGTGTCTTATCCTGAGGGGATATCAGAAAATCAAAGCAGTAGGCAAGTACGAGACTGTCATTGTCTAAGAAAAATGCATGACCCTGGAGGCACTGTGGCCACACAAAATGGAATTGACCTGTGTCAAAGGCAAAGGATGTTGCTCTGAAATAAGAGAGCTAGAATTCTTTTGGTTATTAAGAAATGGAATTTATAAAATCACATTACCAATAAGTCCAGGGGTAGACTAGCTTCAGGTACTAAGAGAAAAGAACTATTGTGTTTGAATTTGCTGATTAGCCAGGAGCGGGTCCAGGTCCATTCTGGTGCCAGTTACCAAAATCTCATGGGCCAAGAGTTGGGGAGGAGTGACCCACAAAAGGAAAACCACGGTACTATTTTAAAAATCAAATAAAATAGGAATTGATACGGCAGATAAAAACAACAGCAGGCAAATATGGAAGCCCAGTCTTCACCTCTCAGCTTAAGAAATTGAGACAAACTTCCCTCCTTACATGATAGCATTTTGGAGAGTTGTAGATTTAGCCAATGATTTTCCCCACATAAATGAGACAATACAGAGGTGGGAAAAGAAATTACATTTTTGAGTATTCAAGTGCCAAACATGGTGCTAGACGGGGGATTGTTCACTTCTACAGAACTACTTCTGGCTTTACCACAATTTTCTCTGAAAATTATCCCATGAGACTCTTTTGTCATTCAGCCTGAATTACTCTACTGACACTTAGAATTTCTTAATTGTGTTCAGGAAAAATCAACAATCATTTGGGTTTTTAAAAATGAATATTTAATCAATTCCACAATGAATAAGGAAATGGAAAAGTAATTGTATTTTTATTTTCATATTGTTCCTGCTATCAAGTTACCAGAGATTGTACCTGTATGGAAATTAAGTCAATGTCATTGGATTTGGTAACCAAGAAGTCCATCTTTTTTAATGTCTTTGCAAGACTCCATGCAAATACCTGTGTCCACATGTTTTAGCTGTTCCAGTTGTTGTGGGTGACTTGATTAGTCACAAAGTCCAAATACTAACTTTGGAAAGAGACTTAGAAAACTTACAGATGAGAGAACAGAGCTCTTAAAAGATAGGGATAAAATTCAGGTCAATTCATATCAGGGGAAAAATTCAATGTAAATGAACAAGTTTGAGTATTTAGCCCAAGTCTAGGACAAGGTCTACCATGGTGGTAAAGAGTGAGAACATCTTTCTCTTATATAGTTTTTGAGCCCCTTTTCTTTGGGAAAAGTGGGTTTCTCATCACACTCTAGGCTTTTATTAATTCAGAACCTTACACTCAATTAAAGGGGGAATGAAGCACATGCACCACTCCACCTGCTAGGTCACACACTCAGTAAAATTACAGTCTCTGTGGATAGAGGTCAATAAGAACACATCCCCATGGTCTATTGTTCATGATCACGGCCTCTGGACAGTGTGGGGTGTGTGCTGCATCAGCCCACAGTAGACAGTCTTCTCTGCAGGTGGGTGGGGCTTGGTGCATGTCCTTCCTATTTGAATCCATTGAACTACACACTCTAGCTAACCCTACACAGCGGGACCATTCTTGCAAGGCTTTCAGTAAAATTTGAATACAGTAACAATTTCTTGTGGCATCCGTGCACGCCCAAAGTCACTCTTGAGCTATGCCTAGTTCTTATGGAATTATGTAACAGAACAATCATGCAAATCTGCTTTTTCACCTCTGGTAGATTTCATATGCTACCATTACACTTTATTCTGCCATTGGTCTTGAAATCAGGGACTCTTAAAGACAAAGTAGCCTTCCCAGCCTCATTCCTACATTCTTACTGCTTTGACTGATGACATTCCTGCTAATAAGATTAGTGCCTTCCCTTCTGTTCATTTTCTAGCAGAATTAGTTAGTTGCTGCTTTTATACCCTCTGCTGCTAATTTTGCTGGCAAATCTCTTGAGGATTCTAGCCTAATTTTCTGCTACTAGGAGCAGAACTGCTGTTCTAGTAGGTCGCCTAACATTATTTAATTCCTTTAAGGGATCTTGGAGAATAAAACCTATAGGAGTAATTCAGTCAGAAACATCAAATACAAATTAGGGACCAATTTTTCAGACAGGGAAATTGATAGCTTCAAAGCAGATAATCACTATTTTTCTTAACCCTTATGCCATTGTGGTTTTATAAGTGTATAGACAGATACAAATATCACATTATTAATACTATTCTATATATTATGTTACAGTATATCACATTATACTATATTATACATTCAAATATAACTTAGCACTGTGCCTGACACATTGAAAATAAATTTTAAAGTTTTCAAAGCAAACAGGAACAATTCAAGTTTCATAATTATGCATCTCTGTCATTCTTTGCTCATTTGGAGCTTGAAATATGTGGTCTAAGGATTATACAAACAACTTTCAGTTTCTTCTCTCCTGTTGATTCCCTTTTTTACATTTCTTATATTTTGGAAATGCTGTCAAAAGAACGTAAGAAAAGATTGAGGTGATGCATTTCAGATTCCTTCAGACCAGCACTATGGATGGAATGAGAGACGTCTTGGCAAGTGTTTTGTCTTGCCGGGTGAAATGAAAACTGGGAATGGGCAGAGTTAAGGATGTCCTAAATCAATAGTGTGGCTCTCCATTGCATGTTTATTTTATCCACACCCCGAGGCAGTATTGTGAGAAAGGGCACTGGGAATGGGGGCTCAGGATGAGGCACCGACAACCATTCCAGCCAGGCGGGGAAATTTAAACTGCCCCAGGGACTATCAGTCAAAGATGGAAGGAAACTGGCCCAGATTGCAGAGGGGTGGGGATGGCTACTCCTCGAACTTTATGCTAAATTTAGACAGATGTCTTTATCTTTCTAGAGGAGAGGGCCAATGACAAACACAGTGCATTTTACCCCAGGGTATTAAAGGCACCAATCAGTCTCTGGCCATACCCTGGACTAGATCATTAAGAAACATTTGAGATATTAACAAAACAGTAGTTTTTTCAGAAGACACACACGCGCGCACACACACACACACCGCCACTGGTAAAACACGGAGCCGCAGCTAATTTATATTGAATGATGTGAGGATTGTGGCAGCAGGGTCATTAACAGGATAAAAGCTCAATAAGGTGATAGCATAACTCACAAATCAGCACTACCAGATGTCACAGAATGATTTGTAATTGACATAATGGGCTAGAATTGAAAGCACTGTGCATTAACTAGCCTATGGACTTAATCATTTGGGAGGCATTGTTAATTGTGGAAAGCAGCAATTAATGTTGGCTAGTTACAATGCTGTATTTAAATTTGCAGTTGTTTAGAATTGATTGCAGATTACGTAGAAAGATACGGGAAGCTGAAGTGGACACCACAACAGAGTAATATTGGTAATAACATAGCCTGTTGTACTCAATAAAAAATAAAGAAGGGAAGGAGGATGCAGCAAAACACACTGGGGTCTTCTTGAGTTTTGGCCTTGTTCATAGAACAACTTCCAATAGGCACATTTTGAGAAAACTTTCTTCGATACTGTTTGGCCTAAATCCACATGTTTCAGTCACAGTTTCAAAATCAACTATAGCCTGATATATTTGCAATAATAATCCATACCTACCAAACATTACTGATGATTTATCTTTTCCCCTTAAATTAGAGAGGCTGTAAGATTATCGTTAGCCTAATGCCATTACTTTTCACTGAAATTCCATACAACTTTCTTGAGTGAGAAGATAGAGAAGTTGCCTGAAGAATAGAATGTTTAAGCAACATGAAGGTGGGGAAAGGGGTGGGGTGGGGGAAGAAAGAAGGGAAAAGAGCATGAATAGAATAAAAAGGCAGAGGAAAGTTGAATCGGCTTTGTGCCTGACCGCTTGAGTTGGGACATTGATCTTCTCTTGCCCTCAGCACTCCTGATTGTCAGGCTCTCAGATTCAGAGGGGAGTCCACACCCTTGGCTCTCCCGTTCTCAGGCCTTCATACCGCACCACTGGCTTTCCTGGGTCTCTGGCTTGCAGATGGCAGATCGTGGACTGCTCAGCCTCCATAATAGCATGTGCCAATTCCATATGGTAAATTTCATTTTGTGATATCTATGTGTGTGTGTGTGTGTGTGTGTGTATCCTATTGTTCTGTTAATTTTTCTGGAGGACTCTAATATTCAATTTATCTGATAGTGGAACATAACCCCATTTTTTCATGTGATGCTTACTACATCTCCTAAAATTCTGTAGTGGACATTTATCATTTTTTGACTGACAAGAACCTGAGCCCTTTTTCTATTTTGGGGGACCCTCACCTTACGGGGCAAGTTTCAGTGCCCCCTAAATAAATTGAAAAAAAAATCTGAGCAACAGAAGACATGGGCTTGGCTAATCTGATGAGCCTGCCCCAGACTTTGATTAAGAAGCTGGTGACATGAAGACTCAGAGACTGCCAAGGACTCAGTTCTGGCGGGGTCATGTGTAGAGACCACAGACTCGGTGGTCTGGTGGCTGTCGTCCTGTCTCTCAGATCAGAAGAGCTGGGTGTGCCCACTGCGGCGGCAGGGATCCAGCTCCAGACAGTTCTGAGACTTAGTTCGGAGCATTTTTCTCCTGATTATGTGGCCTCCAAATCTGGTTCTCAAGCTTTCATGGAAATTTTATGATCTACCAAATATCCTTTAATTAAATAATTTTCTGCTTGAATCATCAGCCTGAGTTGGTTTCTTTTGCATGATCACAAACTTTGACAGAGACAAATGACCTCAGGAAACACAGTTCTGTGTTATTTTTAGACATAGTGACAGAAGATAAGTTCTTACCACAGAGGAAGATTAAATAAAAAGAAATTGGGGAAAACTGATTTGCTGGATGTTACCAGTAATTGGCACTATGGCTTAGGTCTTATGATATACAGTTATTATTATTCCAACTTTACCGATGGAAAAAGAAGACTCAGATGGGTTTTGCCTGAGGTCAGTAAACAAGAGTCAGAATTCAAATTCAGCTCTAATTCTTTGGCCTATACCAAGGAAACAGAGCTAAGTAACATCAGCAACTTAAAAGGTTTAAATTTAAATAGAGTTACACCAGCGTAATCAGGACATAAACTTTATGGTGATAACATGTCCTGTAATATGGCAAAATGCAAGCCACGTCATGTGAGAAGAGATGGTTCCCAAACTGGTTTAGCAATTGCACATGAAAGATAAATAAAATACCAAGTGTAGGAGCTCCCAGTCTTCCCCTTGTCCTTCTCCTATGATTGCCTAACAAACTGAAGGTAATTTTTTTAAATTTTATTTTTAATTGATAAATAATAATTGTATATATTATATATTTATGGGGTACAATGTGATGGTGATGATAAATAAAAAAGCATTGTGTATATTTCAAAATTGCTAAGAGAGTATATTTTAAGCTGTTCTCACCACACAAAAAAATTCTGAAGGTAATTAACAGCAGTTAGTGCTCAGAGAGACAGAGGAATGTGTTAAGGAGGTAATTAACCCCTGCACAAAGTCAGCCAGCTGGGAATTAGCTAGTTTGATTCCAGAGCTGTGAATAGTGCCTGGAGCACTTTGTGAGTGTCAAAGGGATTGGTTATAAACTCATAATTGACAGATCAGAAATAAAATTATTCATTTGGTACTTAAAAATTGATTTTGCTCTTAACCATTGCTCTAAATAGAGTGTTGGTTACTATAAGTTTAAAA
>CAUYRT010015381.1:0-37485 GCA_963574885.1 Lepilemur ruficaudatus | reverse complement strand
TTTTTTTTGAGACAGAGTCTTGCTCTGCTGCCCGGGCTAGAGTGAGTGCCGTGGCGTCAGCTAGCTCACAGCAACCTCAAACTCCTGGGCTCAAGCGATCCTCCTGCCTCAGCCTCCCGAGTAGCTGGGACTACAGGCATGTGCCACCATGCCCGGCTAATTTTTTCTATATATTTTTAATTGTCCAATTAACTTCTTTCTATTTTTAGTAGAAACAAGGTCTCGCTCTTGCTCAAGCTGGTTTTGAACTTCTGACCTTGAGCAATCGGCCCGCCTCGGCCTCCCAGAGTGCTAGGATTACAGGCGTGAGCACTGCGCCCAGCAAGAAAGGCTGTTTTTGCTGATGGAACTTTAGTAAATATCTTAAAATTAAACACAACACTCTACAGATATATCTTTTCTAACAATAAGTACAGGAACTCTCCTCTCTGTTGGTAGGATGCCAGAGTCTTTATATAATACAAGAAATGTCTCAGCTGCTATGAGGTGTGGATTCTTTCTGGGGTCTAAAAACTAAGGTGACTAGAATGTGTTTCATGGGAATGTTGTGAGTAAATATTTTCAGTCACGACCGTGAAGCCATTTGCAAGCATAACTCTGCCATTTTAATGAGTCTAACATTAACGTGGAAAAGCTTAAACTCAGAGTACAGCAGTGATGTTTCTCGAAAGCCTTTATGTAAATTATATGACTGCTCCTGATTTGGCTTCCTGCTCTGCCCATGGTATTATTTATGTTTTCTGAACCTGTGATTTTAAAAAGTTTCAAGTGTATAGAAAAGTTGAAAAAGATGCTACAATGAACATGGGGAGTATTCTTCACCCCCATTCACTAGCCATTTTGCTACATTTGCTTGACAGCTCTCACTTTGTTTTCTGAGCATTTGAAAGAATGTTGCAGATCGTGTTAATTCATCCCTCAACATTTCAGATATGTTTCTTAAGAATCGGTTTATTCTTTTACACAATCTATTGCCATTAAATATCAGGAACTTTTAATCTTGATATCATAATATCTAATATACAGTCTATATTCACATTTCCCCATTTGTGTCAGTAGTTTTTCTTATATTAATAACTTTTTTTTAAAAATCAGGATCTAATCAAAGATCACACAATATATTTAATGTCACATCTCATCAGTCTCTTTTTAATCTAGAATAGTCCCCCAGCCTTTCCAAAGTCTTTTGTGACATTGACCATCTTGAAAAGTACAGGTGGGTTCTTATGGAATGTCCCCCAGTTCCAGGTGTTTCCTTTTATAAGATTGAAGTATCATGGAGGACAGAGCATGCTTCCCTGGCAGTACCACTCAAGCAGACAGTGTCATTCTGTCCTTTTGGTGGTGATATTCGTTTAGCCACCATTTAAGGTGATATCCACCAGATTTCTCCTCCATAAAAGTGCATTATCCCTTTTGCGATTAAGGAGCCTGTGGGGTGATCTTGTGAGAGCAGATGAATATCCTGTTCCCCAGCAGTCTTTCCCAAGGTGATCTTTGTCTGAATCAGTTATTGCATTGGTAGTTACTATGCCCCAATTATTTGGGCATTAAAAAAAAAAAAAGGTCGCTTGTACTTTATGGATGCCAGAGAAATTACTCTATGGAGAAAAAAGCCATGTCTTTTTTATTGTAAAAAAAAATGGAATTTGCTTTTTGTATATTTAAAATAGGGTTTTTAAATGAAATTTGTGAGTGTGACTATCATTTAAAAAATCCTATGTTAATTTTGAATACAGATTTTTAAAAATTGTACTTACAATTTCTAAATTTTATATGCCATATCTTAAGATTTGCATTAAAAATTGTTAAAGTTTAATTCTTGTTACTGGTAATTATTGCAGTATTTGGAACAAAGACAGGAAATGCTCTGAGGTTATGAGTGAAAGATTTCCATGTAGATGTATCTCTGTGTAGAGATATCATCCAAGGAATTCATGAAACACCGAAAGAGTCTGTTGTATTTTGTAAGCAGTACTCAATTTGAGAAATTGCTTGTGATAAATGGGTTTCACTAATTAAATCATACACTTCCATAGTACATTACATATAAAACTAGACTAGGAAATAAATATAATTAAAGTAAACATGCCCTTCTAATTAGTAATTGTTTCTGCCATTTTAAGCAAATTTCAGAGTCACAGAGAGAGCTGTTCCACTATAAACCTAATAATGAAGCTTGTGATAACAGGTGTAAATTAACACAATGGAAAACATTTACACTGTAACATGCTAAATTAAAAATGACATTAACAAGTCCCATTTTCAAATTCTCTATAATTAACATTTGTTCAACCCAGAGATGACTAAGTGCAGTACGATGGAAGATGTCTTTATTTATTAGCTTATGATATTTGTCATGGCTTTATCTTTGTTAAATTGTAAACAACAGGGATTCATTCCTTCTTAAAATATGTCATGTTTATGTAATCTTAGACAGTTCTGACAGAGGGTAAAACGCGGTATTTACTGGTGTCATTATTGTGGGTAATATGCAGGTATGCCGCCAGAATGGCTTTGACTGGGGGTAGAGCTTGACGTGAAATACTGAGGGGGGTTGAGTATGGAGATACGCAGGTACAAGGGCAATAATATCCATGACACGATAAAATATTAGGATTCCCTCGAGTGTTCCCCTCAATGCACATATGTGCTTCTAAGTGCCTTGAATCAATGTTTGTTTCTCCAAATAAATATTATCTTAAAGGCTTTCTTTTATGACGCTAGTTAATATAAGCTAGAAAGCAGAGAACAGAGGAAACAGCTTTGTAGCTTAATTTGTCACAAAGGACATGATGTTTTACTCCTTACAGAGAATTTCATCAGTACACTAATGACTGAGTAAAAGCATTGCTGCACTGATAAACACTGGCTTAGAGCTTATTGTTGACTTTCTTTTTTAATTCAAGATTTTAATCACTCTAACTGTATTTTTTAAAAAAATTGTCAAGAATATGTACTATGGATTATTTGTTGGGTAATTAAAATTATTTTTCAAGTTGTTTTATTTAGATTGGGGTTCATCCTAGTGGTAGAGGATGGTCAGGTTATAAGGACAGAGTCTGTGTTGTGCCCTTGAGAATTTTAAGACGCAGCATCTACTAAGTGCTGGAGCTCACACTCTTGTTGGGGAGATGGAAAAGTGAATCAGTGATTGCATTCACCTCTGGTCACTACTATGGACAAGCCCAGGAACAAAGGGGAAGGACTGCCTAAGTAATGGAGTAATAAGGTAGTAACAAATATTATAAGAAGTTCAGCGTTTCAGATAAGGTGCACAGAGCACATTTTAAGGGAAAAATGACTTGTCCACATAGCACCTGAATCAGCTCTGCTCAAATACCACTTTCAGCAACGATGGCAGTGTTCTGTATCTGTGCTGTTCAGTACAGTTGCCACTGGCTACGTGAGGCTATCAGACACTAGCCTTGTGGCCATCAGGACTGAGAAGCTGAGTTTTTCATTTAGCTTAATTTTAATTAACTTAAATTTAAATGCCATTTGTGGTTAGTGTCTACTAAAATGGAAAGCGTATATCTATCTTTGCAAATCTTTTAAAATCATTGTTTTAAGTTTTTTTTTTTTTGCTTTGTTAAGAGGAATGATAGATTTGTTTTCACCCTGAGAAATCTTATTCTGAAATAATTTAGACACTAAGAATTTAGACAGTTAAACTTCCTTTTTCAAGGTTTCAGTGTGATAAAGGCATGCACTTGTCTTTCCAACTCTAGGCAGATTTCTGCGCCTTACTCTTCTGGAGCCATTGAACAGAGGGCTGGTGCCTATTCTATATTCCTGGCTCTGAGAGTGTGTGGTAGTCTGGTTACAGGCCTGTTTTTTATATGTTCATATGCTGTATTTTATTTAGCCTTGACCAAAATGTCATTGATCATTGAATATTTGGTCATAATGAATCATTACAATTAAGATTAACAAATAATTTATCTTAAAATAAATTTTGATATGACTAACATTGGTATGTGATTATTTACTGCTTAGAACCACCTTGTTAGAGAAATACGATCCCTCCCTCTCTTCCATTCGGTGGGAAACTAGAAGCAATGAGTGTAGGAGACTAAGCAGTGAGAGGACCCCACCCAGTCTGACAGTGCCACTGGAAACCTAATTTTCAAATGAGGACTGCTTTTCCTATCCCTTCCTTTCCTTCCTTTCCCTCAATCTCACGCCTACTATGTGTTGAATATTGACTTGAGGCTCATTGTAGTACAGTGATTGAGAACATGGACTCTGGCGCCAGACTTCCTGGCGCCAGAGTCCATGAATTCTGGTTTGAATTCTGATGTCACCACTGACCACTGTGGGGTTGAATGCATTATTGCACCTTTCTTGTGCCTGGTTATGTTTGTGTGTGTATATAGAGCTATCAGGTAAATATGGTATTATGCAAATGTTAGCTGTTATAATCATTGTCTGCACCAAGCGAAGTACATGCCTTACATACATTATTAATTCTATTATTCTCATTTGACTGATCAACTTTCTTTTGAAAGTTGATTTACTTGTTCTGGGTCATTTGATCAGCAAGTGGTAGAGTTGTCCTTTGAACCCAGGAGTATGTACAACTGACCCTTGAACAATGAAGCAGTTAGGGGCACCGACCCCCTGTGCAGTTGAAAATCTGTGTACAATTTTTGACTTCCCAAAAACTTGACCACCAATAGCCTATTGTTTATCAGAAGCCTTACCAATAATATAAACAGTTAATGAACACATATTTTGTATGTTATAGATAGTATAGACTGTATTCTTACAATAAAGCTAGAGAAAAGAAAATGTTATTAAGAAAATCATAAGGAAGTAGAAATGGCTCATCATAAAGGTCTTCATCCTCGTCATCTTCACAGTGAGTAGGCTGAGGAGGAAGAGGAGGGATGGGTCTTGCTGTCTCAGGGTGGAGGAGGTGGGAGGGAAGGCAGGCACACCAGGTGTAATATTGAAAAAACATCTGCGTATAAGTGGACCTGTGCAGTTTGAACCCATGTGTTTCAAGGATCCAAGGATCAACTGTATATTCTGAAAGTCCTCACTTAAAAATATTTATTAATGACCTTAAAGAGGAATATACAAGGCAGTGCTTAGCAGAGTACCTGACGTACAGTGAGAACTCAATAATAGTAGCTGTTCTTATTACTAAGAAGTAAATTTGTGTGCAGTTGCTTGGCTGTTTTCTGTGCTTCTTAGAGGCAGAGCAAGAGCACTGGTAAAAACCTGACATTTTGGTGGACAGTAACTGCTGGCACTCACTGCCCCCTAGCTCATCAGTCGCTTCGTTTTCTGTGGAGATTTCACGGTCTTCTCTGGCTACCACTGGCCGCTTGATTAAAGAAAACAGCTGGTTCCTCACCCCTTCCGTCCTCCACCTCCATTGCATGGCTTGTCCCTCCTCTTTCCTTCTCCTTGCCCTCCTTTAGACCGGTGCCATTACAGGCTCGTGTTTCAGGAGGGTGGCAGTGTGGGCTGAGAAAGTGCTCAGGAACCTCTGTTGATAAGATTGGAAACGATCCTCTGGGCTGAGGCTCTCTCTCCAGAGCAGATCGCCATCTGCACACGTGCCCTCACCGCACCCACATCTGCCTCTTCACATGTGCTCTGCTTGATGTGGTCTGAGCTGCTGGACACCCAGATGGTAGCCAGATAGCCTCAGTGTTTGGAAGGGGTCCATGGGGCTTTGGAACGGACAATACTGTTTTCTTTTTCTTCTTTGGAGCATCTGTAGTTTATTTGTGAAGGACTATAAACATATCAGTTATCCCCAAAGTCAATCTCAGAGGCCAGCCTGCAGGTGGCTGATATGTTTACTGTATTGAATGCTCATTGAATTCCATGTGATCATCCTTTGGTCAGTGAACCAGCAAACATCAGGCTAACTCAGAGAAAAAAGTGAGAACGTATGCCTATTTATTGCCTAGGGAATTGCATTTTTTTTTGTTTTTTTTTTGGCTGTTGGCTACTGCAGCGGGTCAGGAAAGTGAGTAAGTTGGGTGTTGAGAATGAAACATATCTTGAAGAAAACCCATTGAGGTTCATTGCTCTGTAACTGGGACAGACAGATTACAGGGGTAGAGAGAAGAGGGTGTATTCTGGAATTTCATCTTTTCACAGAGAGGTTCTCTCTTTGTACCATCCCCAGTATTTGTTATCTTAGTGGACAGTGACAAATGGAAACAGAAAGAATTATTTCCCTCAAAACACATACACATAGCAGTGCGTCAATGTATGGGTGTTGTTACTGCCCGTAATGAATGTGTATGAGCTGTCTTCCCGCGAGGGGGTCCTGCTCAGTGCCGAGAGAAGATGGGAACGAGGATGGGGATCCCATCCTTCAGGCCCCAGTGGTGTAGTTGAGAACCCCGGGCATCTTGAGGAAGGGAAAGGGGGGAGAGGAGGGCAGCACAGGGACAGTCACAGCTCCTCGATATGTTCAGTCCCGGCCTGGTGGGTGGGTTGGATGGGAAGGAAACTGCCAGGGTGAGCTCCAATGACCAGAAATGGAGATGCTCAGGTGCGAGCCGCCTAATTGTGAAAGCCCAGAGCACACATGCTCTCAGGGGGCCCACCGGGGTTACAGATACTGAAAAATAATTTTGGCAGCAAATTTAAACGTGGGTGAGCTCCACGAGGAGCTGCAAATGTAGAAATGGGGTCTGGGCTTTCTTCAAAAATAACACAAAAAGCCCGGACAGCGACCACCATAAAAACCCTTGGATTTATTATTTTAATCCAGATCATCGTGCTAGTTTCACAAGAGTTTGTGAAAATGCGAGTGCATGAATAGAGCCTTTTAAAAGTTCATGATTAAGGAGAAAGATTTTACAGTTGATAGTTTGGTAGATGGCAGTAGTGATAACAATGGCTCTTTGTTGTTATGTATTGGTTAAAAAAATTTTTATTTTCGAGTGCCCTGTATCATGAAACTGTTTTTGAATACAGCTATTTTTTCCCCTTGATCTATATTCAATTTCTCTGAAAATAAAAATTTCAAGTGCAGTGAAGCTATGTTGCATCTTTTTCAATACCACTGTCTCCCCACGTATGAAATTCATTTTGCATGGCTCTAGACCAACTATTTCCCATTCTGGTCCTCAGATATAGCAAAGCCATGGATTTTGCACATGCCTGCAAACCTGGGAGTAATACAGCGTTGCTGTCAGAAGGAGATGCTTGCTGAGGCAACTGGGGACATGCATCCTACACTGTGCCATCCCACCTGCCCTTCCTGTGTGAGGCTGAGGCCTCAGGTTTTTTCAAAGCCAAATCAATATGCTTTTGAAGGAAGCATCTGGTTCTTTGGCAGCGCCACAGGAGTAATCTTGGTCGTTGGAGAGTTTCTCTTGCATTTATCACATGGTTTAGATATTGAAAGGGTTCCTGGCATTTTCATGTCCCAGTTTCTGGGCTTGAGGAATGTGAAAAACCTGAAGTCTGTTTGCACTTGCAAAAGCCTTTTTGAAATTTGTAGGACTAGGGGAAAAAAAAGAAAAAAACCTCTCTATTTAAAAAAAAAAAAAATTCTTCTGAGTTGTCTTACCTGTATTCATGGATGATTTTTCTACTGACTTTAATACTCACATATCTGGTATTTATGCCAGAGACAAACATCAGTAGGAATTACAGAGAAATGATCTTTAAAAATATAATTAAGAAAGCTGCAATAACATTTTAAAGTTTTATTTGTTGAAGAATTTCAAAATTCAGCAGTATTTATTGAGCACTGTGATATCCCGGGCATGCCAGACGGCATGTTGGAAAGTTTGTCAGGTTCCTCATCCTCAAACCTCAGAGAGCCCGCCCCGTTCAGGTCATTAGCATCTTCATGTGACTCATCTTTATTTTATTAAATAATTTATTCATGTTAAATACATTTGGGTAACTTTGATTACTTAAGCATGATTTAGCATTCAACTGCTAGTTTTTTTCCCTGTGTTTCTTGGCTATTCATTTATTCATTTCTCAGTCATTAGCTCCGAGGGGCAGGTCTGTGTCTGTCACTTGCTTTATCCACCTTCAACGCAGCATTCATCTATATAACAGGTGCTGCTTGTGGACCTACTGTGTGCCGCACACTGAAAGCAAACTACTTTATTATGGGAGCTTATGTGCCAGATGATCAGAAAAAAACAACACATTTCAGATTGGAATATATTTATGCTCTAGAGAAAGTAGAATGGGTGATGGGGGCGTGGGTGACTGCAGGCAGAGGGTGGCACTCATGGGGCTGTTGGGGGAGGGCTCCCTGGGGTCACATTTGACCTGAGATGTGAGAAGCTAGCCACACGGAGGTTTTGGGGAAAAGCCTTTCAAACAAAGAAAACAGCAGGGACAAGGGCCTTTCTCCTAGCTTGTTCAGGGGACAAAGGACAAAGGAAGAAGGGCAGCATGGCAGGGAGGAGTAAGCCGTGGTGGGGCAGGACTGGAGTTTGGAGAGTTTGGTGTGGTGTAGGAGTGGTAGAGATGGGCTCATCGAGCAGGTGCGGGCTGGATCACAGAGCTGGGGAGGCAAGGGCAGGCATCGGAAGTTCATTGTAAATGCAGACAGAAGCCAGGGGAGGAGGGCTTAAAGCAGGGGAAATGTGATTTTATTAATCTTGCAGGTTTATTCAATAAATATTGTCATGATAGTAGTGTTGAAAGTCTGTATGTAATTACGGCCTGTGTACTTGCCATGATGCAAATATCCCTTCTATATGTTTGAGAGCTAAAATAAATGTTTTATGCAAAAATGAGTCAATGAGTTATATCTCTCTGTGTTTCTAACAGTTTAATATTCATCATTTGGAGAAGATATATGCAGTTTTATCTATGTGAGGGTATAAATTGTTCATTCGAGTAGGGCATGCCAATTTTAGCTGAGGTCTCCTCTTAATTTTGATTGTATATCCCTTGTGGCTACATGTCAAAATATGACATATCAGCATAGGCCAACCTGGATTTAATGAATAGGAAACCATGGAATTTATATGATTTGGGGGCACATGGGGGCTTTTCTCATGCCAGTTGCAAGGATAAGTGGCATGGAGGTTATTTGATTAATTGGACAAGCATAAACTCTAGCTTTGGCTTCCTGCCTGTCATCTGAACACAAAACACTGAAGATTAGTGACTTAGCACTCCAGAATTAAAATCATGATACTTTTTTTACTGTTAACAGAATATTTTGCTTAGCATTACACTTTTAGGTAAGCTTCAACAGTATCCCTGCATATGTAATCTTTTCTTATGGGTGAGGAATTTTCCAAGGTATATGTCAGAAACACTCTGCTCCCTAAAGCTCAGCAGGGGTTAAAGCCATACCTTTGTGAAAACACCCATTTGCTAGTTTCTATATGAACCCATCTGCCACTTTCTCGTGGAGCTGGAGAATATGTTATGCTCAGGACGCTGTTACTGAACTCCTTTTCCGAGATGTTGTTTGTAGAGCCATCAATCACACACAGCTCTGACCCTCATGAGGTATGTGTTAGCACATAGCTTTGGCTCTGTGCTGGCTTGCTTAGGAAGACCCAGAGACCTGCGTTGATGAAGAGAAGGCTGTAACCTTGATATATAACCACAGTGCTGACTGTGAGCCTGAGTACCAACCGACCCCCTGGGATGATGTGTCCTGTGGCCTCCGTGGAGGGTGCAGCCAAGTGGGGTTCTCTCCTCCTCTTGAGATCTGCCCGTCACTGCTCAGTCTGACTTCCCAAGCAGTTGAAAACAGCAAGACTTCCCCAAGCCCTGAAACCGTGTTGTCTAATACTGCTATTATTTGTGATGGTCCTTGAGAGAATCCTTGAGAGAAAAGGCAAGCCTGTTGGTAGCAGGGGAATGTAGCAGGTGTGTCAGAGCCCCACCTCTGCACAGCCCTCACCAAGCAGGTGACCTGACATCAGCCTCGGCTGCCACCCCGACACCCTGTTCTCCGGGGTTTGTGATGCCATTGATAAAACTGGGACGTCTTCATTTCTCCTACTGCTAATGACTGGAAAAGGGGTCCATGGTACTGTTTTCCTTCTGCCTCTTACTGACAGGAGGGAGGTCTTCCAGCAACATTTGGAGCTTTTGAAACTCAACGTATATTGGCTGAATGAGTAAAACGATTGGTTGAAACTCTTTCTCGGAGCAAAAGAATACTGTAGTTTTTGGTTTGGAAGTCTTTCTTTGTGTGGAGTAACTGTGTCAGGGACTCAAGGGAGATGGAATCCCAAGTAATATTCACATTTTCTTTCTTAAATAAGGTTGCAGTCTAATGGGAAAGGTGGTAAGCAATATTGTCATATTATTTAATAACGTTGGCCAATGCGGGGAGGCTTCCTGTGAAAGAGTATTGAGGGTCGTGGAAAAGGGGGATGGGTATTGATCATTCAGGCAGATGAAGTTCCACACACAGTTATGGGGTTTACAGTGGTCTTATTTAACATCAAGGCGGATGTTTGCCAGGCTGAGCTGGTGCGTCTGTGTCGGAGATTTATAAGAAATAGATGATGAAAACTCAGTTTAACAAGCAGGCATTGAGCTAAATGCTGGGGAGAACAAAAATGAGTTTCTGTCCTAGGTAGAAAAATGAAAACTCGTGTGTATTAAATGTGAGCACAAGGAAGAAGGAGGCAACAAGCTGTTGGGTCAGGGACTGCTTCCAAGAGGAGGGGAGCTTTCAGCAGAGCCAGCTAGTAAGTGGGATGTGGGGAGGAGAGACAGAAGAGGCATTCCAAGCAGAGTAAGAAGGTGAGCAAAGGCGTGTGGTGAGCAAAGGTGTGAAGGAACATGACACACTGGGGAGCCGTCCTTGGCATCTGGGGTTTGGATGCATGCAGGAAAGTAACTCAGGTAGAGCCAATGGGGGAGGCGGGGAGGCCAAGGGGCCTTTTGTTCTGGGCATCAAGTCTGCTAGAAAATGCCTGAAGGACTGTAGGATAGGATAGCTACTGGGAAGCCATTGTAGATTTTTGAGCATGAAAGTGACATAATGAAGGTGGTATTTCATTTAACTAATTAAAATTTTAAACATTGCTATAAATTTTTTCTCTATACAAGTAAAATGGATTAATTTCAGAACAAAAGTAGAAAAACTGTGAAGAAGAAAATAAACATTCTGCATAGTCACACGACCCATAGATACAAATGAAATCATTTTAATACATTCTTACGTGGCAGACTTTTCTGTGCATACATATGTCATGAGTGAAATCATGGGAAGGTTTTGGGCTGGTGTCCAGCCACTCCCCCCACCACTTCCCAACTGCAGGCCACATGATGTCTTTCACCAACACTCTCCAGTGTTTATAAAATACATGAGAAATAAAATCAAAGTCCTCTTTGTATTATTAGCTCACAGCATGGTTGAGATTGGTTATTCTTCTGTCTTTCTGTAAAACGCTTTTTGTTCTGCGCAGCCCTTCCCTTTTTGATAGGCATTTGTATATTGCTTTGGGGGAAGTTATTGATATCTCCAGATTTTCTTCTTCAATTTGAGGAAAATTTAAGACAATTCGATTGTTGCTGGGAGGCTGGAATCTCAAAGTGAACAGGCTTTGAGTCCAGGTGGTTTGTTTGGCTTAAACCTTTGGGAGTAAGACCAGCGTGACCTTAGTGTGGTGGGGAAGCAGGCAGGATGTGTGTCCTCCGGATCCTTCTGTTTTAGATTTCAGAGGACTGATGGCTGTGTTGTCTTTGCCATGTCGTCCTTTGTTCTCTTACCTTAATGACTTGATGAGGACTTCCCAGGTGAGAAAAAGTAAAGCCAAGAATTTTCTAATTTGAGATATTGACTTCGAAGATTTTTCTTTTACCCATTGTGATTTCAGAGTCTATAGAGATCTGAGTCCAATAACTACAAAACAAAACAAAAACCACAAAGACACTCAGGTTGAAGTTGAGAGTACTGTCCTTGACCTTCACACACACACACACACACACACACACACACACGCTTGTATGTAATGTGTGTATTCATGCTTTCCCCTGTGTTCAGATCACACCATATATAGTTTTGAATCTTGCATCTTGGCTAACACTGTGAGCATTTATCATTAAATATCATTACATTTTCCTTAACACATTCATAATAGTTACGTGAATGTACCATCACTTGTTTATTCTTCTGTTGGACATTTAGATGTTTTCCTCCTAATACTAATGTTTTGGCTGTTAGCGTGAACATGTGCCATGGTGAACATTGTTATACAGAAATCATTGCACACATTGCTGATAATTTGTTTAATAACATTTCTCAACAATAGAATTACCGATTGGAGGATGTGAGCTTTTGTAAAGTTTTTGCTCTGTTGCCAGGTTTCCCTTCAGAAAGATCTGACCTGTTTGGCTCCCAGCAGGAGCAGGTGAGCCCCCTGCTGCTCTGCACAAGGGTCTCTTCTGAGGGTTACCCTTGTTAGTTGTTTGTCTGTTCCATAGGTAAAAATGGTATTTCTCTATCATTTGTTTTTTTCTTTGTTTGGAGGTTACTGATAAGCTGCTGTTTTTTTGTAGTTTTGGCTATTTTTCCCCCTCCCCCAAATGACTTACTGTTCATGTCCTAACTCATATTTATGTAATTTTTTAAACGATTTTCTTTATTTCTAAGAGCTAAGTGAAATAAGACTATTAGCCCTTCTCTTATAGGTTGTATGTCTATTCCCCAGTTTACCCTTAATGCTTTAACTTTGTGGTAATTTTATGATGTATAGAAGTTTATATTTTTGCATGGTCAAATACATCAAATTTTTTTTGCATTTTCTCTCATTACTTTAATTATTGGGAATGTCAGACCCTTATTTTCTTCTCTTTTTAAAAAATGACTTAATTTAATAATTATTCTTTAATACATTGGAATTGATTTTTAATACGAGGTAGGATGAAAATGTATTTTTCCCCAAATATATTACCTATGATTCTAAAACCCAAAAGGTAGGTTTGTTGAAGGTCCTTGTGGATTTGTAATGAAGTTAGGTTTTAGAGAAGTTGGTACGATACGAATGGGCGCGGGTAATGAGTGGGCAATCCTGAGATTATTAAGTAGGCGTTGGCTGTGGCTGGGGGAGGGCAGGCACTGCAAACCCGGTGCACTGTGAGGATGGTGGCGCCATCCATGGTAGTGGGGAGATTCACGAGGGGTAACTGTTGACAGAAAAGAGTCTAATAAGCTCTTTTTTCCAGTACTTTATTTTTTAGAGTTTTGCACACACTTTTGATTTTGATTAGAACCATATCAGTTGTCTGTCTCAGTGAGCTGAACATCTTTTCAAGCCAAGAGGTGGATCAGTAGCCTCTGTTCAAGGAACAGAGGAGAAATCTGGGCTTTTGAAAGTCATGTTCCTTGAATTGCCCTCATTGCTACCACCCCATCTGTTCAAAGAATGCCTCTTTACTTACAGCGTACCCTCGTTAACACACTGTATGGTTAACAGATAACTTTCATATCACTTTGTTGTCAAGACAACCGGATGTAAAAGGCATGCATTGCATTATGATGTGCTTGTTTTAGAAGATTTGGAAACTTATACCCAAAGATGTTGGGTGCTTAAGGTCACACATATCCTGTATGTTCCCCTGTTTTTTCATTGAGCAAGTACTTATTGAGGGCCCACAGTTTGCAGACACTGCTAGGTACTGAGGATATACAGCTGAAAGGGAAGGTTCTTGCTCTTCAAGTGTTAAGTAAACTAAAAGGCAGAGTTGAAACTAAAGCCCAGATCCTGGGACTCTGAGTAGTGTTCTTTCTATTATATCATACTTTTTGGTATATGTACCCATATGCTTCTTGGCTAAGACTGGTCAAAAAGTCATTAGGTTATTTCATTTATAAAAACTCAATGGTCATCCTTAATTCATTGAAGAGTCACCATACTCTGCAGTAATCATTTTTATTCATAATGGTATGTCTGGTTACTGCTCTTAAGTAAAAGTGATCCATTCACTGTTGGAAACTCCTTGCGCATCAGCAGTATTCCCGGATTGGCAAACAGTTGTCTAGTTGAGTAAGGATTTTTTTAGCATAACAAAAGGCTTCATGTAGGGTGTTACTACTTGGGTGAAATATGCTATAAACATCCTTGTTGTGGCATGATTGATGTGAAGTAAGGTGAGGTCTTGGCCTGAGCCCCACTCAAAGCATGTTCTACTTTGTTCATGAGTGTGATTCCACAGGTGCCCAAAGACTAAAATTTGAATGGAGGCCTTTGAATGAATGTAGCCTCAGTGACAAGAGCCATGCGTGGCTTTGTGGCCTGGTGATGTGGAGCAGTGTAGTGCCTTTTTGGTGGCCTTGAGGATACAGGTCTGGGGACATCTAAGGTCTGGTGGTCCCCAGGGGAATGGACACCAAGACAAGGATCCGACTCTTTTTCTAGGCCATGAGGCTTGACAGTTCTCAGCCATTAAAAGAAAACTCACTGTTAGTGACAGTTAATGTGGGTGACATTTAATACTTTATGCAGGGTGAACTTGAGTGACCTTGATGAAATGAAGGAACTTAGGTGATAATTAGATCTCTATATTATGTTGCTTTCTACCTTGGTATCCAGTGTTTACCTCTTTCGGGGCTCTTGTATAGCCACTGTATCAGAAGCCAGGCATCTGCATTTTTCTGTTCGTTGTTATGTAAACTATAATTTAGAGTCACTCAAAATCCTTGTTTTAAAGAGAAATGTTTCTTTCATTGATATTATGATATAAATGTGCCAGCATTACCATACATCTAGAAAGCATAGTATTTGCAGATTAATTAAAAAAAAAAAAAAGAAAGAAAATTTGGTGTCTGTGGATTTTCATAGTGTTGGAAGAAGCTAGTCCTTCTAATGATTTTTTTCAAGTTCTGAAATGAAAAGCGATTGGTGTATTTGAAAATTGAGGATGAGAATAAGTCTATGGGAACGATTTTTGTCCATTAGGTTTAATTTCTATATTTAATTTTATTTTTATACTTAAGTCTATATTCACATGTATGTTAATTCTATTGCTTATGTGCCTGTTAATTCTTCGCTGTATATTTTATATAAAATGCTATTTTCTATTTCATCATATATTATTATTCAGTGTGTTTTTATGTGTTTGCAGTAAAATCATTGTTTCTATACGTGTTTTATAATTGACAAGTTGAATAAAGACATTGATTTTCTTTGGCATAAAACTAAGTATAGAGTCATGCAGCAAAGCCTTTGGAAAACAAATAGAGCAATCCTTTTGTCAATGCTAATATGTCAGTTTTTCAAGCTAGTTGCATGACTGGAGTGATAACCAATCTTAGAACAAGCATTTGATATTGATTTGCCAGTCTAAGGTAACAAGTTACTGCTTCACTTCTTATCGAGAATTAAATCAAAATAATTCTGTGCCCTATATAATATGTATTGTGAGAATTTCCTGGCATGATTTATGTACTGCAGTGCAGCAGTGGATAAATGTTGAAGAATCATATGACTTCAGATAGAGGTTGTATATTATTACTACATAATTTTATTATATAGTAAATCTTGATATGATATATACAAAAAGCTGTTGCAGAGGTTCTAAAAAAAGTTTCATGGAACATTGTTTTATAAGAATTTACGTCTTTTTTATTAATCCTGATGAATTCTTAGCCCATATGGCTTTTATTGTCCAATAAAAATAGCAAATGGGAATTGCTGTTTTGTTAACAAAACATAGACCTTTCTGCAAATCAAAATTGATTATCATTCAAAGCTAATATTAGATATAAAAATTCTATATTATTTCCTCTTCTCAAAATTAAAATGTGAAGTTATAATTAGGTACTCTGTGTTTCATATAAACATCAGATAGTATTGTTTTGCATATTTTAAATTTATTTCCAGAATTTACCATCTGGTAAATGGTTTCAGTTAATTTCGGAGCATTGCAACTAACTCAGATATTTCATACAGAATTAAGGATTTACGTATCCCACATGTGTGTGTGTGACTGAATGTCTGCATGTAAGTTTATCATAGCTCAGATATTTACAATAAATGCACAGTTAATCTTAAATCTTTCCCTTCCATCCCTCCCTCTTACCTTAAATTTTAGGGTCACAGAACTTTTATTTTTTAATGATGAGGTTTATTTCTTGCTCACACTACATGTTCATAATGTGTTGATGGGGATGGGATTCTTTGCAGCATTGACCTCACTCAGGGACCCATGTGAAGGGAAGCTCCATCTCTCTGCTTCCACATTTGGCAAGGGAGGACATATGGATATGGCATATGCAAGAATATGGCATGCTTATTCCCAAACCAGTTTCCAACAATTGTGTATAGAATTGTGTGTAGAAATTGGCAAGCTGATTCCAAAATATGTATGAAAAATACATGGCACTGTATTTCTGGCATTGCAGAGCAATGGGAAAACAATGGTCTTCTTAATCATTAGTGGGTCAGTTGGATCACCATATGAAAAAAAATCATGCTTGATCCGTACATTACATCAAAATCAATTTCAAGTTATTTTTTTCTTTTTCTAAAATTGACTGTGTACAGTGTGAAGCAGGGTCAAGTAGAATTAATTGAGTTGATTAAGACATTGACAGAACATAGATTATTGATAAAATATAACTGATCATGGCTAGAATGTCAGAAATCTCTCTTGGGCATCCTTCTCATCATTACCCTTTCCTTCTCTCCGGAAGCAACCATTATGCTGAATCCCAAGTTTGTTTGTTTTGTACATCATAGAAATATAATTGTGCAGTAGGTCTTCTCTGTGTTGCTTCTTTCAGTATGCAGTACTTTCAATACATAACACTGACTGTTGTGTTCCTGAGATTTATTTATGTTGTTGCATATAGCTGTAGTTCTTAAAGAGTGTGGTGTTATGCTTCACTTCCTTAAGGGTAGAGTATCTACATAAATTATTTGGGATGCTTCTGAATGAGAGATTCGTCTATCGGCCCCCCCAATTTATTTATTTATTTAATCATTTATTTTTGTCCATGCTTACTCATGAATATTTGCTTTATACTTTGGGTTATAATCCAATACTACTTTATTTTGTTGATCAAATTGCTCCATCCTTACCCATAGGGAACTCTTTCAGTTGCCTACTATATCCCTTTGATACATTCATAACATTATTGTGTTGTTTTGAGCATTTCTTGCTTTCTGCACTGCAAGCTGCTTCGGGCCTATCTTGTATATTTTTTGCCCCAGTCTTAGATTTAGCCTTTTTCCAAGTAGCTCTGGTTCCTTTTATTGGAGAGTAGTATTAGAAACTGAGATCTGGATGATAGGTATGCTTGTAGCTATCAGGGTGTAGGCCCACTCAGCTGACAGAGCAAGGATATATATATGTGTGTATACTAATCTGTGTATATATACATATGTGTACCTACCTATACTAGGCTAACATAGAAGCTATTGAGTTCATACTGATGTTTCCGACTCTAATCCATTTATCATGTGGACCAGACTAGCTTTCTTCCTTTGCGTATATGTAACCTCTTATTTCAACATTAGAAACCTGGGATCCATCATCATCTATTTACATATTTCTTCAGTTCCAGGATACATATGCAGTAGTTTCAGAGTTATTATCCTGCACTCCCATTGGGAAACAGCCTTAACTAGAGTGCAGTACTTTTATTCAGTTCCTTTTGCCTTTTTCTTACAGACTGCACTTACTTCCCAGGTTATTATTTAGGTCATTACTTTATTTTCTCATACCTTTCGGTGAGATATTTTCATACCTTTGAAATATGTATAGATTCTTTTATCACATTATGCTTTCCTTCCTGGGATCCCCTAATCTTCTAAATGAGATGTAAGGTTTACTCTTTGTGTTTATAGAGTTCTGTGAATTTTGACAAATGCTCAATATCTTATATTCACTGTTACAGTATCATATATTAATAGAATAGTTTCATTGCCTTAAAACATCTCCTGTGCTCCACATCCAATCTTCTATACCTTCTTGTTCCCAAACCCCCGGAAACTACTATCTAGTTTTGCTTTTTCCAGAATGTCATATAATTGGAATCATACCACATAGAGCTTTTCAGACTGGCTTCTTTCACTTAACAATATGCATTTAAGATTCATCTATGTGTTTTTGTGGCTTGATTACTCATTTCTTTTTATTGCTGAATAATATTCCATTATGGAATGGTGGATGGTTGATCCACTTATGTATTTGAAGGACATCTTGGTTGCTTTCAGTTTTGGGTAATTATGAATAAACCCTCTATAAATATTTGCATGCAGGATTTTGTATGGACATAAGTTTTCAACTTATTTTGGCTTATAGCAAGGAGTGTGAATGCAGGATTGTATGGTAAAATATGTTTGTAAGAAACTGTCAAACTGTTGTCCAAAATAGTTGTACTGTTTTTCATTCCCCACAAATCAGAGTTCCTGTAGCTCTACCTCCTTGCCAGCATTTGGTGTTCTCAGTATCTCAACTCCAATTTCAAATTATTATTTATGTGTGGATTACTTATATCTCATCTATATGGCAACCATATATCCTGCTTTGCTGGGAATAGTCCCAGTTTACATATGTGGTTCCATCATAATTATTAATGATATTCCTTCCATTCACAAAGTGTCTCTATTGGGTGATAAATTATTTTGTCACCTGCTTGTATATCCACCAGAATTATAAGGCAAAAATCACATTGATTTCTTCTCTTTTTTCTCCAATAGTTTTAAACTGCATGCTAAGCATAAGGTATGTGATCATATGTGATCACTAAGAATGTTGGGAATGGGTGGATAGAAGATTCTTGTCAAAATGATTTATTTCCTTTCAGTGTCTACTCTCCAGGTCATATGCATTAGCATTGTATCCTCTGCACTGGGCTTTGGGATCACCAATTTTTTTATTTCAGCATATTATGGAGGTACAAATGTTTAGGTTACCTATATTGCCTTTGCCCCACATGGGTCAAGAGCTTCAAGCATGTCCATCCCCCAGACGATGCACACCATACCCATTAGGTGTGTATATCCCCAGTCCCTCCTCCCCACTCGCATCTGCCCAACACCTGGTGAATGTTACTACTATATGTGCACTGAAGTGTTGATCAGTTAATACCAATTTGGTGGTGAGTACATGTGGTACTTGTTTGTCCATTCTTGTGATACTTCACTTAGTAGAATGGGTTCCAGCTCTATCCACGATAATACAAGAGGTGCTAGATTACCATTGTTTTTTGCAGCTGAGTAGATCTCCATGGTATGCATATACCACATTTTATAAATCCACTCATGGATTGATGGGCACTTGGGTTGTTTCCACATCTTTGCAACTGTGAATTGTGCTGCCATAAACATTCTATTGCAGATATCTTTTTTTATAGAATATCTTTTTTTACTTTGAGTAGATGCCCAGTATTGGGATTGCTGAATCAAATGGTAGTTCTACTTTTAGCTTTTTGAGGTATCTCCACATTACTTTGCACAGAGGTTGTATTAGTTTGCAGTCCAACCAGCAGTGTATGAGTGTTCCTATCTCTACGCATCCACACCAACACTTATTGTTTTGGGCTTTTTGATAAAACGCATTCTCAGCACAGTTAATTCATATCTCATTGTGGTTTTGATTTGCTTTTTCCTGATTATTAGAGATGTTGAGCATTTTTTCATGTTTTTTGGCCATTAGTCTGTCTTTCGAAAAGTTTCTGTTCATGTCCTTTGTCCGTGTTTTAATGGGGTTGTTTGATTTTTTCTTACTGATTTTCCTGAGTTCTATGTAGATTCTAGTTATCACCCCTTTATTGGATATGTAGCATGCAAATATTTTCTCCTGTTCTGTAGGTTGTCTATTTGCCCTTGTAACAGTTTCCTTGGCTGTGCAGAAGCTTTTTTAATTTGATCAAATCCCACTTATTTATTTTTTTGTTGTTGTGATTGTCTTTAGGGTCTTCTTCATAAATTCTTTCCTTAGGCCAATGTCCATGGGAGTTTTTCCAACATTTTCTTCTAGAATTCTTATAGTTTTATGCCTTATGTTTAAGTCTGTTATCCACCATGAGCTGATTTTTGTGAGAGAGAGCCCACATTGCCTACAGCTGGACTCCTTTGGCTCATTTGACAGCAGGTGTTTGATAACCTGATGGTTTTCTCTTGCACATGGTCAGTAAAGGCTAAGGAATCTTTTCAGTGATTGTGTGCCAGTTTCTCCAGGTTGCATACCCTGTCTTGGCACCCTATATGCCCTATAGATGACATAGGAGAAATTGTGTAAGAAACAGATATGAAGGAATCAATGCTCCTTTTATTGACTTTTTAAAAAGTCTGAAATCAGATATTACTTTGATATCAAGCTATGTCTTCCAGCCTCCTGAAGGACAAACTGCCTTCTTGATTCATATTTATTTCACATTCCCCAGTGTGTTATTAGACTGTGCCCTGAATATACAGCTATTTTCAGAAGCAGCTTTCATCCCTGTGTTGCATAGACTCTCTTGGTAGAATCTACCTCGTGAACTGCAAACCTATACTCAGCCCACAGGCCACTGCCAGCTCAAGAAGCTGCTCTATATAATGTACTGTGACTTCTTGTTTGACCTATTTTTCCTACTCTAGAAAATGTTATATAATAATTATTGCCCACTCCTCTGAAATTATGAAATATTTCAGCCATAGATAAAAGTATGAAATATGCATCTTTTTGCAGGACTGCCTCAAAAGTGCAGTGATTAGCATACAGATACTCTCAGGTATTGAGGTCCTTTATGTATGTGCCACTTAGGAAGTTGAAAGATTTTTTTTAGGTTAGCAAAAATCTTGTGCCAATGTCCAAATCCCTCTTTTGCATAACATTTGAAGCTTCCTACACAAAGTAGGAGAAAGTAAATTCAGCAGACACAGGATTCAGAATAAATAATAAATATATACTGCCACATACATATACACACAAAAAAATTAAAATTAAGCAAGCCAGAAACCTAGTTATTTCTTTTTGTCTTTTTTTTAGAAGAAAGGTAACAAGGGTTATAGCACATAGCACATTTCACTAAGTAAAATTGTTTCTAGTACTCAAAGTAAAACTTTCATAGATATAGTTATACTGAATCATCATATTTTCTTTCTTATTCTTCACCAGTGAATAAAATAAGGTTTTGGTTCTCGAGGGTATTCAGCATCTGAATTACTTTGCTGCTAAAATTTAAAAACAGTAAGCAACATTCCTATCATTTTAAAAGAGTGAGAGGACAGAAATAACGGAAGACTGAACTGCTAAGAAGCACAGATCCTATTTTCCTGTGATGCCGTTAATATCTACTTAAGATTGGTAGCCATAGATGCTGTGTAAGCAAAAATAAATCTATATTACATGGCTTTTACTGTTTTAAAGTTACAATTTTTTTATTGGAAACACCTTCTCTGTAGCAACCTGTATGTTTCTTGCTGAAGTTATTTGGCAAATTGCTCAAAGGAGCCTCATCCGAATATGTATAATGAGATCTTTTCCATCCATTATTCTCTACTGAGAGATTCTTTACAAATGTAGAAATTAAAAGCTATAAATTCTTCCAAAGAGATCATTCTAGTTCCACTATGAATATTACTGATAACCCCTCTTCCAATATGAGAAGATGATATTGACTATTATTTTTATTTCAAAATATTAAAGGGGTTCAGATGTTTTGTTACATGGATAGCTTTAATAATGTTTAAGTCAGGGGTATTAGTGTGCCTATCATCCAGATAGTGTTCATTGTACCTGTTAGGTAGATTTTTATCCCTGCTCTCAACACCCATCTCCCCTTCTTGATTTCAAATGATTTTTACTTCTCTCTGTGCCCATGTGTGCCTGTCAATTAGTTCCAACTTATTAGAGAATACATGTGGTATTTGTTTTTCTGTTTCTGAGATACTTCACTTGGGATAACAGTCTCCAGTTCCATTCATCTTTCTGCAAAGGACATTAATGCATTTCTTTTTAAGTCTGAGTAGTACTCCATGGTATACATATACCACATATTGTTAATTTACTCATGAGCTGGTGGACACTTAGGTTGATTCTACATCTTGTGATTGTGAATTGTGCTTCAATAAACATTTGAGTGCAGGTGTCCTTTTGATAAAATGATTCTTTTCCTTTGGGGAAATTCACAGTAGTGGGATTGCTAGGTCAAATGGTAAGGCTATATTTATTTGTTTGAGGAATATTCATACTGTTTTCCATAGAGGGTGTACTAATTTGCAGTCCCACCAAAAGTGTGTAAGTGTTCCTTTATCTCTGCATCCATGCCAGCATCTATTGTTTATTGACTTTTTAATAGCCATTCTGAAAGGGGAGCCTGATATCTTATTGTGGTTTTAATTTGCATTTCCCTGATAATTAGTGATGTTGAACATTTTTTCATGTGTTTGTTGGCCATTTGTCTTCTTTTGAAAAACTTCTGTTTGTGTGTTTGCCCACCTTTTAATGGGCTTGTTTGTTTATTTTTTGCTGATTTGTTTGAGTTATTTGTAGATTCTGGATATTATCTTTTTATCAGATGTATAGTTTGTGAATATTTTCACCCATTCTGTAGGTTGACTATTTACTCTGTTGATTATTTCCTTTGCTGTGAAGAGGCTTTTTGATATAATCACAGCCTATTTATTTATTTTTGTTGTTGCTATTATTGCCTTTGGAGAATTAGTCATAAATTGTTTGCAAAAACCAATTTTGGTGTGTCTTGCTCTTCCTTTTCTAGTTCCTTGAGATGAGACATTGAGTTGATAACATGTGATCTTTCTGTCTTTTTGATGTAGGCATTTAAGACTATGAATTTTCCCCTTAGTACTGCTTTTGCTGGATCCCACAGATTTTGATAGCTTGTGTCCCCTTTGTTATTCAGTTCAAAGAATATTTAGATTTCCATATTAATTTAATTATTGACCCAAGGATTGTTCAGCAGCAGGTTAATTTCCATGACTTTGTGTACCTTTGAGTGTTTCTGTTGGAATTGATTTTGAGTTTTATTCCACTGTGGTCTGAGAAGATACATGGTATTATTTCAATTTTTTTCAAATGTGTTGAGACATGTTTTGTGGCCTAAAATATGATCAATCTTGGAGAATGTCCATGTGCTGATGAGAAGAATCTATATTCTATAGTTTTGGGTAGAGTGTTCTGTCAGTATCTGGTAGGTTCATTTGCTCTAGAGCCCCATTTAAGTCCAGTGTGTCTTTATTTATTTTCTGCTCCAATGATCTGTCCAGCTCTGTCAGTGGGATGTTAAAGTCCCTGGCAATTACAGTGCTAGTGTTTATTTATTTACATTGATCTAGCAGAATTTGTTTTATGAATCTGGGAGCCCCTGTGTTAGGTGCATATATATTTAGGATTCTTATATCTTCCTATTGAATTTTTCCCTTTACCATTATATAATTACCATCTTTGTCTTATTTTACCATTGTTGATTTAAAGTCAATTTTTTCTGGTATGAAAATGGCTATACCTGCTCTTTTTTGGTTTCTATTTGCATGAAATATTTTTTTCCCTCCCTTCACCTTGAGTCTTTGTGGGTCCTTGTGGGTTACATGTGTTTCCTGGAGACAGCAGATATCCTGGTTGTGTTTTTTTATCCATTCAGCCAGTCTATGTCCTTTGAATGGAGCATACAGACTGTTTACTTTGAGTGATAGCATTGATATGTGGGATACTGTTTTATTCATCATGTTGGATAGTACCTTATTGCTTTGTTTCCCTTTGTTCTATTGTTTTATATGAGCTGTGAACTTTAGCTTTTGGATGATTTTACACTGGTGGCTATCTATTGTGCTGATCCATATATAGTGCTGTTCTGAGTATTTCCTGTAAGACAGGTCTAGTTGTGACAAATTCCCTCACTGTTTGCTTATCTAGAAAAGTCTTTATTTCTCCGTCATTTATGAAATTTACTTTCACAGGATACAAGATTCTTGGCTAGCTGTTATTATGTTTAAGAAGATTGAAGATGGGACCTCAGTCCCTTCTGGCTTGTATTGTCTCTGCTGAGAAGTCTGCTGTTAGCTTGATGGGTTTTTCTTTGTAGGTTATTTGTTGCTTTTGTTTTGCTGCTTGTAAAATTTTCTCTTTCATTTTGACTTTGGCCAGGTTGATTAGTATTTGTCTTAGAGATGTCCTATTTGCTATGAATCATCTCAATGTTAGATGATCACCTTGCAGCTGAATGTCTGAGTCTCTGGTGATACCCGGGAAGTTTTCCTCAATAATTCCCTCAGATAAATTTTTCTTGCTTTTTGCTCTTTTTCTTCTCCTGCAGAGATACCTATAATTTGTATATTAGTTTGCTTCATGTATTCCCATATTTCTCTGACTGACTGTTCAATTTTTTCTATTCTTTTTTCTTCCTTTTTGAATGACTGGGTTAGCTTGATACCCTTGTTTTCAAGCTCTGAAATTCTTTCTTATGCTTGGTTTAGCCTGTTTTTGAAGTTTTCTGCTATAATTTGAAATTCCCTAAATGTCTCTCATTTCTTTAAGTTCTATTATTTCCTTTCTTATGTTGTCTAGCTTTTTAGTTACATTTTTATTTCTTCACTAACTTCCTAAAATATTTTTTGGCTTTTTTTGTTGTTCTTACTGTTGTTGCCTTTCAACTTTCTCTTCAATTCTATTCATCTTATTTGCCATCCATATTCTGAATTCCAATTCTGACATTTTATCAACTTCTTTTTGGTTGGGGTCCACTACTGTAGCTCCATTATGATCTCTTGGGGGTGTCAAACTGTTTTGTTTTTTCATGTTGCCAGAGTTCTTTTACTGATTTCTTATCATCCAAATCTTCTTCTCTCAGCTCAGGACTGATTGGTTTGCAGGGCACCTATTCTCCTTTGCTGGAACTCTTCTACTTAGTGAGACAAAAGGCAAGTCCCTAGATGGTGCTTTGTGTCCTACTCTGGAATGTCAACCCAGCAGGGGAAAGGTGGGCACACTGAGGGCCTGTAGTGCAGCTGTTTTGTTTTATTTCCCTATGATTGCCACAGTTCAAGCCAGGGCTGGATGATCTTCATACACAATGGTGGGTTGTTCCCCAGATCATTGTTGGAAGCTTTGTTGGAGTATGGATGAGATCCTCTCCATGGAGGCTGGCATTGTGGGGATTGCTCTGCCCGAGGTCTCCCCACAGAGGTGACAATAGCAGCTGGGTGAGGCTATTTAGGCAGTGGTCATGGGTGGCTAGCTTGTGAGCATTTACTATAACCAGGTCTGAGTATAATGTTGGCTCAAGGCTGGTGGGGGTGGTCCCTGGCAGAGCAGTGGACCCTAGGATGGTTTTTTGGTCCTGGGCCAGCATGGGAGTCTTAGCCAGGTGGAGCCACAGTCCCAGAAGCTGTGGTAAAGCCTTGAGGACAGAGCCTCAGCCCCAGCACAGTGGGAGCCTCAGAGCCAGAACTGCAGACTGGAGGCAGGGCAAGAGCTGCCTGGGCAGGGTTGTGGAGTCAGACCACAGCCCAAAACCACAGAGGCTGAGCCACTCCAGCAGTACGTGACTCTTGCAGCTGGGGACCGTGGAGTCAGAGCTGCATGGGCAGGGGGCTGATCCCACAGCACTGAGACTATGGATGCCAAATGGCAAAGCTTCTCAGGTGGTGTGTGTGGCAACTGAGGCACCCACTCTCCTCATATCTTGCTTTGGGTACAAAGGGCACTTGGCACCAGCACTGAGTCACAGTGCATGGCACAGGCAAGAATCCGCTCTGCCTGCTTCTTCTATGGCCCAGCAGGGGTTATGCAAAGGCTGCTATTGCAGAGCTAAAGCCCATCCAGACCTGGTTCCCTGTACCTGTGAGCTCAGAATGGCATTAGTTAAAGAAACCTGAGATCAGTAGCCTCTAAATCCCTGCTGCACCCACTTCCCAGTGCAGTCTCTGAACAGACTGCAAGCAGCTTCCTGATCAATTCAGAGCTCTGTGGTGGTGGGGGGGAGGGGCAGGAAGGTCTCACAGCTTGGCCCTAGAGCCTACGGGATGTGAGGGGTACCCCACGGCTCTCTCCTCCTGCCATTCCCCACGTGTAGATGCATTCCCAAAGTTCCCCTGGATCTTGCCAAATGATTTGGCCCGTCACCTTCTCCTTCAATATGAATGCCCCCCATCACTTCTCTGGAGTTTTACAATATTCTTTCCAAGAAGAACCATCTATAGGTAGGCACTACCCGTGACTCTGATCCTCTCCTTAAGAACAGTACACAAGGGTTGCTTCTAGTCCACTGCCATGTCCCCCAATCAATGATACTAACTTTTAACAAGCAAATTTATTTTCAAAATAGATAACCATTAAAAACAAGAGACAATCCAGTTTCCATAAAGATATGGCCATTAAAGTGACTGAGGTAGAATGGTAAGATCTTAAAGGAGAAAACTGCCCTCAAATATGATGGAATCAAACTCCCTCCCAAGTCTGGAATCCATTTATGTCTCAGACAAAGCGTAGTCCAACTTCCCCTTAAATACTTGCAGTGTCAAGAAGTTCATGCTTCTGCAAAGCAGTTCTTTCCTGCTGTCAGATTACTCTCTTTCATTGAAGGTTAATCTTCATGCTGAGTGGAATGTGTCTCCTGGGAACATCCACATTTTCAGTAAAGTTTTGGCCTTTGAAGTAAGACAGAATATTCTACATTTGTCACTGTGGAAAATGACAAAATATGTCTAACCTTGAGGGCTCAGGACACAGCTTAGCAGTAGGAGGTGACGTTGGAATACTCCTAAGTGACTTAGGAAGAGTCAGGGCCAAACTTATGCCTCACCAGGACATGATATGGCTCAGCAGGTTCAGACTAAGGAAAGACAGATATGCCCTGAAAATAATAAAAAAAAAAAATGTTGGATGCTAATTAAAGGCTCTGTACTGAATAGGTCAGCCAATATATTTGAGTATCTTCCTTTGAAGATGTTTCAAAAATGTTTCTTTGTATATGGACATATCAGGAATACATTAATAGACCCACTTGGGAGTTCTAATAACTGTAACAGAGACAGATGTCATTGACTGTTTTTTGTCCAAGTATTGTAATGAATACTTGAGTTAGGAAGGCTGAGGATTTGACAACTGTGAGTTCCATCAAGCATGTTGTACTCTTTCTTGAATTCAGTTCATACTCTTCAGAATCGTTGGCACCCTATGGTGCTGAGATAATCTATCCCTTTTGAGGTTTTGCTTTCTTGACTAGACTTCAAACAAAAGACTTGTAGAAGCTTTATTTGCATAGACACATAACAAATATATCATTTTTGTATTTTTTTATTGCTAATTTTTTTTGAAAAATTTTCAGATTATAACTCATAAGTATATTAATTCCTTTCTTTTTCTGGACTGACTTTACTTGCACATGGCCTCTTCCTCCCATGACAATTATCTCTTCCGTCACTGCCAGCAGGTTAAGGATTAAGGTTGAATAGAAGAGGCTTCCTAAGTGCTTCTGTCTCTAGAACCATATTTTGCAGAATGTCAAATAGCAGAACGTAGCATTTTCTCCAACCTATTCTAATCAGCCCATGCACACCCAAATCTGTCTCTCAGCACTCAGCTCTATGACATGTTGGGCCCCATAGCACTCTTCGATCTTAATTGTGATTTATGATGCTAAGTTTAAGAGTAATTGGAGAATAAGAATGCTGTTAGGTTTAAATGAACCATTTAAATTCAGAAATTATTGAGGGTTCCATAGAACTAACATTTAAATGTTAATTTCTTTTATCCTTAATGCAAAAGCAAGAAAAGAGTTAGTAGTTTGTCTTTTAATCAGAAAAATGAATGTATTTTATAATATTAAGTATTGCTTCTGTTTTCAGAGAGTGTAAGCTTTTCTCTTCTCTTTCTTAATCCCAATAGCTTATGCTAGGCCTGCCCTCTTGAGAGGTGTCTTTTTCTACATTAAAAGTATTACAGGCCGGGTGTGCTGGCTCACGCCTGTAATCCTAGCACTCTGGGAGGCCGAGGCGGGCGGATTGCTCAAGGTCAGGAGTTCGAAACCAGCCTGAGAAAAAGCGAGACCCCGTCTCTATTAAAAATGGAAAGAAATTAATTGGCCAAAAATATGTATAGAAAAAATTAGCCAGACATGGTGGTGCATGCCTGTAGTCCCAGCTACCTGGGAGGCTGAGGCACAAGGATTGCTTGAGCCCAGGAGTGTGGGGTTGCTATGAGCTAGGCTGATGCCACGGCACCCTAGCCTGGGCAACACAGTGAGACTTTGTCTCAGAAAAAAAAAGTATTACAGGCTATACTTTCATATATAATAAGTAGTTGCTATATTTATCAAAAATCTTGTCAATGCTGCAGTTAGATAGCTGTCAGCCTACATTCAGTATTGTTCTGTGAATCATCTTAAGGAGGTCTTAATATTAGGCATTTAATACTTAGTATAAAAATCTTATAAAGTTTTCACTGAGTCACTTAATTCAGTTTCAAAGTTTGCATTTCACTTTTTCACATCACAAATTCTTCAAACCCCTATAATTACTGAATGAGTGACGCATTCAAGATAATTACATTTATCATTGTTAGGTATGTTCTGGGAATTGTGATCAAAAAGGACACCAGATTTATACTGCTCTTTAGTTTATAGCATAATTTTAAGTTCTCATCTGTTGCAATTTAATAGATACTTAAAGCAACATAATCATCTCACCTCACTTGCTACAACCAGCTATCTTTAAATAAATGCATATTCCAATGTCATACTGAAAATATTTGTATGTATGTCTGATTCCCCACCACTATTCTCATGGAGAAAGAGTATGTGAAAATTTATCCTGATGTCTGTCCCCACTGCCAATCAAGGTATTAGGAATAGTAAAAATATTAAATCAATGTTTGTTGTATAAGTAAATCCATTCTGTAGCAATCCTTTGCCTTGACAACCACATGTATAGGATTGGAAGGACTATCACCTGAGTTTATTTGGTGTTCCAGAATATTCTTTCTCATCCATTTATGTTTGAAGTTATATATGAATATTTATTCATTCCACATTGATACAACTGTTCTCAAATTTCTTTGTAGAATGTTTTCCTGTCCTACTAATTCTCCTCCATTATTGTAACAACTATAAACAATCAATCATTATTGAAATCTGGCCTGAACAATAATATAGACCTTCATTTCCACCAAAAATGTAGAGCTATCAGTCTTGATTTAGAATAATGACCATTCCAATCTGCTGCCTCCTGTCCTTTTATCATTGCTATTAAAAAGAATCCTTAAGAACTCATGTTTATGTGAATAGCTATACAACTTTAGTTAGTATAGTTAGTTAGTAAATTTACTAATAATCATTTAATTGTACACATAAAATGGAGTAAAGGCATGATATGTAAATTATACTTCAATAAAGAAAAAAATTTTAAAAATGGTAAAATGATAAAAAAAAGAACTGATGTTTATTTTATTGTGACATTCAAAAGGAACAAGGGGCCACTCATAATAATCTCTGCTTTTATAACAAATATCCAGATCAATCTGCCTTACATAACAAAATCTTCTTAGTCAGTGGCAATTTTTTGTCTTCCAAGTTGACATTAACACTAGTGTCCTATTTGAAAGAATTGACTCACATTTTCATTTGGCATCATTTTACTGTTCTTGCTTTGTACAGAATTGTGTCCTGACATAAATGTTCTTGAACGTTTATTTCCCACCAATGAAATGCAATCTCATTGTATAAGAACTTAGTGGACGCATTGTAGAACAAAGGAAACATCAGCCCCGAACAATGTTTTTCATGCTGAAAATGTAGCCCAAGAGTCTACAAATAAATAAAACAGCAGCTGCCCACTGACCCGGCGGGCATAGCACATCTGTTATGACATAGGCAGCAATATCTCAAAACCCTGAGAACATCGCTTGTTTTAAATAGTCAAACTCTTGATTGTTCCTGGTAATGAGAAGCAAAGATGAGCATGGCTCATTGACTTGAGAATGTAATTTTAAAAGACTCATGCTCACCCTTAGCTTGAAATGTTTTCCTATTCAATATTTTTTTCTGGGGTTATTTTCAAGTAAGAAAACTAACTAATATTTTAGCTTTTGTCTGTGTTTCTGTTAACTGGTATAGATTTTAATTGTAGGGCTTGCAATGAACTATTAAAGAAATGGCCAAAGGAGAAGCAGCAGGGAAAGAGAGTGGCAATAGAAGGGTAAGATGAGTAACACTTTAGGTTTATCAGGCCATTTTCTAACTTAAATAATGGTTTTAGTTTCCTATGGCTTCTAAAACAAACGACCTCAAACCTAGTAGCTTAAACAATACAAAGTTATTATCTTACAGTTCAGGGAAGTCCTACATGAAGCTCACTGGAATGAAATCGAAGTGTTGTCAGGTCTGCACTCTCTTCTGGAAGCCCCAAAGGGGGCTTTCTTTTCTTTCTCTTTTCCAGCCTTTAGAGGCCACCTGCATTCTTTGGCTCACAGTCCCCTTCCTCCGTCTTCAAAGCCAGCAACAACAGATAGAGTCCTTCTCATGGAATATCACTCTGACCTTCACGTCTGCTACCCTCTTCCATTTTAAAGAACTTTTTAATTGCACTGGGACAGCCCAGATAATCCAACATTAACTCCCTATTGTAGGATGATCTGATTAGCAATCGTAATTCCATCTGCAACCTTGGTTTCCCTTTGCCAAGTAAGTTCACATACTCACAGGTTCTGGGGAATAGGACGTGTACATCCTTAGTGGGGGGTAAGGGGGGGTGGCTCATTCTGTCTACCACAGTAATGTAATAAAGACAATGTTTCAAAATCAATGGATTTGCTTTTATTTTTTCTCATATATTATCTTTTTACTAGTTGGTCCCTAGCATTCACCTAGCTGGAGAGGAGATTAGAAGTGTTAAAAATGTTAATGAAAGGCTAAAAACATTCAAAAATAGAACTGTTGAAAATAATTAAAAATTTTTTTTCTCTTCCTTCAGTATATCATTATCCAAGGCTAGAAGAAGTAGCTCAAGGAGTTCTCCCATATCACAGAGAAGATATTCCTTTTGCCTATGGCAGAAACACCATGAGGTTTGAGCTGTAGGGTATATGCGTATAAAATGAGAATAGTTTTTAAAAAGCTGGCCATTTCCCAGACCCAGGTGAGGCTGGAAAGAAGAAAGGAAAAGATAAGATGTAAAATTGTGGAAAAAAGATGGCATGGCGGTGACAGAGGAGTCTATGGAGAACCTAAGTTACGTGTCATCAGCCAGCAAGTACCACTCTGCTCTGGAAATGCTTTTACAGGGCCAAGAATTTGAGTTACAGCATCTAGAGAGATCCCAATATTAGACACTTAGTATAAAAGGCTTATAAAGTTTTCATTGAGCCATTTAGTTCAGTTCCTAAGTTTGCATTTGACTTTTTCAGATCACAAATTCTTCAATCCCTGTAATTACTGAATGACTGATGATACGTCAAAGGATGTTATATTTCCAGTGTTGTCTATGTTCTGAAAATTGTGATCAAAAATCACACCAGATTTATACTGGTTTCTAGTTTATGGCATAATTTTAATTTCTCATATTGTGAGATATGGTAGGTGTGATTTGGTAGGTGTTTCGAGTAGCATAATCAGCTCAACTCACTTGCTGCAGCTGACTGTCTTTAAATAAATGTGTGTTCTAATGGTCATACTGAAAATATTTGCACATGTAGCTATCTGTTTCCCCACCACTATTCTCATGGGGGAAAACTATGTCAAGATTTATCTTGGTGTCCCCGCTGACTACCAGGGTAATAAGCACAGGGAAACTATGCTTTGGCCTGTCAGCATGTAGCAGAGGACTCCTAGGGGGAATCACTGTTGGGACACTTTATTTTCTTAGCACAGTCCCTTAGAAATGCCACCATGCAGTGTAACAGAAAGTGGGCAAAGTTGCTCCAGTTCTCAAACACTGGAGATTGCTATAATATAAGGTCTTTGTAAATACTCCGTATCAGTTATTCTCAAATATTGTTTCCAAACCGGCAGCCTGAGTATCACCTGTAACTTGTTAGAAATACAAACTTGGGGGTCCATCCAAGTCCTAATGACCTCTGGGGAAGGGCTAATCAATCTGTGTTTTCACAAGCCCTGCAGGTGATTCGGATGCATGCTAAACTCTGAGAACCACTGATCTGTAGTAACCCTATAATAGTAGACCAGATAAGGTATATTTTCCACTTGAGCATATCTTGTTGAGACATGAGAGCTATGGTTCTTAGTAATATAATATGTTGGGTTCTTACCTATTTATCTTGTGCCTGCAAAAATCCTGCTTACAGTCACACTGATACGTAAGTGAAGTATCTCGAGAATGGAAAAACAAACACCATATGTACTCACTTTTAAATTGGAACTAACCGATGAGTACACATGTGCACAGAGGGAAGTAAAACTCAGTGGAAATAAACCATGGGGGTGGGGGCAGAAGAGTGGGGCAAAAACCTACCTAATGGGTACAAAGAACACTGTTTGGGTTATGGCACACCTATAGCCCAGATCCAAGCATTACAAAAGCAATCCGTGTAAACCAAAATATTTTTACACCCTAGTATTTTGAAATTAAAATAAAAGAATTCTGAAAAGCAAAGATCATTTGAGAGATTTAAATTTGGCCTTCCAAAGTACCTCTGAAGGACTCTAGTGAAAGCCTTAATTAGCCTCTATTTGCTTCTCTTTTTATGCTGACAGGTGCCCATGATTGGACATTGTAGTAGTATTGTGAGTGGTTAGTATATTGGGGTATTATTGGGTTATAGAGATTGTATTAATAGTATTGGTGAAGTATTATTGAAGAGCATTCATGGCTGCTTATTGTTCAGAGGACTAGTGCTGTTTAGTTTTTCTTTATTATTTTATTCTATATTTGGTATGATACTTTTAATCAAAATTTACCTTCACCTCTTTGCTATTTAATTTCTTATGTTGTTCTTGCTACTTTTCAGGAAAAAAAAATGACTGGCACATATTTGAAGATGTGCTTGTTTCTTCTTCCCTTATTACTCTTGGTTTCTTAGTTAAGATGAATTCCTTCATTACTTATTCTAAAAATCTGAATTCACTACTTTGACATGGATAAATAATTCTCAGTGCTGGCATAGGAATCTTTAAAAATATATGTAGATATCTGGCCCTCACTCCAAACCAAATTAAATTAGAATGCTTAGAGGTTGAGAGAGAGAATTATTATAATTTAACAATTCCCAAATGATGATGATATATAGCTGGATTCAGAATCACTGACACGGATTGTTGTTCAGATCCAAGTTCTTCAGAGCGTAGTTTCAGAGCTATTGTACTAGATCCTATTTTTTTTTTTTATGTGTTACCAATGGAAATTTTATAGAACTGGATGAGACATCAGCAATCCTTATTGAGATCTAGATTATGTTTAATGTAAGACAGCTCTGTTTATTTTTAATGTGATGCATCATGGCAGCCTACAGCTTCCCATGGGAATAAATGTCAGCAATCAGGGCAATCTGGTTGCAATATCAAACACATGATTTACCACCAGTCTTGAATATGCTGATTAACTGGCCCAGATTCCCTTCCTCCCTGACTGTTCTAATAAGCAACCCTTCTGAAACAGTGTGTTGGTGACAAAATAACTTTTCCTGTTTGCTCATCATTGCTATTATGCTACTATATTTACCACTGAGAATGGAAGTCAGTTATAGACATCTTGGTTTTCTTTTTGTAACACATATTTCAGTAGATTCATAAAGACATGATAGGTGCTCAAAATTGATGAATATGTCTATAATGAAATTTGAGATAAAGAAATGCGTATAAAGTTAATTTGGCATGCATTGTTTTGTGGTTTGGATAAATTTGTTTTGAATTCAAAACATGGAAAAATAATATCTAAATATATTAATATATTCTGACTGACCCTCATGTAACTCACGGATGATATTGATAATTCATTTTATTAATACCTTCTAAATGTCAGATTTTCCATGTCTCTAAAATGAGGAACCCAAGAAATTACAATTGAAGCTCTTCTTCTTTTTTTCTACTGCTGCTTCTCTCTTCTCTTCCACTCCAGACTTTATAAACGAGTTGTATGGTTTCAGAACATTTCCACTGAAAAAAGAGACAAATTGGAATGAGTTATGTGCATTAGTACACATTTTGAGAGTAGTTAGTTGTGTTACTTTGTACTGGTTGCCCGAGTTCTGGGACCTCCATTTCCTTAGTTGTTAAGTACATGGGATAGACAAGAGGATCACTAATTCCAGAAGCCAGAGTGGCTCTAGGCAGTAGGACACAGCCGGACACAGAAAATAATGCACCATTTCTGTGCCAGGAAGAAAAAGGCAAACCATGTCATAAACTCAGGGAAGAGAACTAAAAGTTCAGAAACCAGTTGGAGACTGAAAAAGAAGATTTTGGGACAAAGAGGGAAATAGGAATAGTGTAGGTCAAATAAGACTAAATACTATAATACTATGAAGACAAAGCAAAGGCCCCCTCTACTTGGGATTGTACTGCAGTGCAATCTGGAGACAGACATGAACGAACAAGGTTTTACCCCAGATGTGCCTCTTGTTTTGAAGTGGTTAATTTACATACAGTGAAGAGCACATATTTCAAGTGTACAGCTCAGTTGGTTTTTACATATTTACATATCTATTCATCCATTCGAGCTTCACTTAGTCCAAAATTTTACCTCAAGAGCTTCCCTCAAGACCCTTTCTAGTAAATAACATCCTCCTCACAGGTAACAACTATTTGGAAGCCTATCACAATAGATTAGTTTTCCCTGTTCTTAAACTTCATACAACTGGAGCCACACTGTATATATTCTTTGGTGTCTGCTTTCATTTTTTTTTCCTTCAACATATTTTTATGAGTGTTTTCTCTGTTTTTGTATATCATAATAGTTTGTATGTGTTTATTGCTGAGTAGTATGTTGTTGTATAAGTATACGACAATTTGTTTAACCACTCTCCTGTTGGTGCATATTTGAGTTGTTTTCACATTTTTAACTTCATTCAGTTTTTGAATAAAGCTGCTATAAATATTTTTATACATAGATTTTGGTGGACATTATGCATTATTTCTCTAGGGTAGGAATAGAATTACCAGCATAATTCCTTGCTATGGTTAGCTTTAATAGAGCCATCCAAGCAGTTCTCCAAAGGGATTGAACAATTTCACATTTTCTTCTTCAAGGGATGAGAGTTCGAGTTACTCAGTATCTTCACCATTGTTTATTTCTGTGTGTGTTTTTAAATTTAGCCATCCTAGTAGATGTGTAACATTCTCATTTTGGTTTTTATTGCATTTTGTTGGAAGCTAATGATGCTTGCCACCTACCTTGTCAATATTTATTGCCTATATGGATATCTTCTTTTGTATATAGATTTTTCAAGACTTTTCCCATCATTTTAAATTATTTCACTGTATTTTTCTTGATTTGTAGGATTTATACAGATGTGTGTGTATGTGTATGTGTGTGAATATTTTCAAATATGCTAGATACAAATCATTTGTCAGATTGCAATCTGCCCATTTGTGATTTGTTTATATGCATTCTTAATGATAGTTTTTGCTCACTAGAATTGCTTTATTTTAATCAAGTTCAATTTATTTATTCTTACTTTAATGTTGTTTGAAATATTTGTTTACTTGAGTGTTATGATAATATTTTTATGTTTTCTTCTAGAAGCCTTATTATTTTTCACTTTTAGATCGATAGTTAAATTTGAATTATTTTTCGTATATGGTATGACTTAGGGCCAAGATTTTTTTCCATGTGTGTATCTATTTGTTCTAGTAGCATTGCTTGAAAAGACCAACCTCGCCCTTTGACACACACTGAATTGTCATGGTGCATTTGTCAAAAATAAGTTACCCTCTACATGTGGCTCTATTTCTCAACCAACTATTCTGTTTATTCAGTCTATTTGTCTATCTGCACACCACTATTACACTATCTTCACTATTGTACATTTACATTAAATATTAAAATCTGGTAAATGCCTCAACTTCAGTTTTTCCTCTTGAAGATTGTCTTGGCTATACTTCTTTATCTTTGCATGCAAGTTTATAGAATTGATTTGTTAATCTACACACATACACACACACAGATGTGAAGCTTCTAGAATTTTAATTGGGATAAATTAAAAATAAATATCAATTTAGGGAGAATTGGCATCTAAAAATATTAAATCTTTCAATGCTTTACCATAAAATATTTCTAGTTATGTAGGTCTTCTACAGTTTCTCTAGTACTATTTGAAGTTTTTAAATGTAGAGATATAATATATCATTTATTAAATTTATTCTTAAATATTTGCTATTTCTGAAGCTATTTGTTAATGGTATTTTTTATTTCATTATCTTGTTGTTGGCTATTCCAGTGCTATTTTGACCAAGTAAACTCATTTTTTAAAAATGGAAATGTACTTTTCTTTAAATCACAAACATAATGTATGCTAATTGTGGAAGATTTGAAAATCACAGGAGTGATTTTCTATAACCTCCAATGATCCCTGCCTTCTAGTATTCAAGCCCTTAAGTGAGGGTAGGACCTGTTTCTAACCAATAGAATATAGCAAAAGTGAAGACTGTCATTGCCGTGCTTATGTTATGTCATGTAAGAATCCATCTTGTTAATCAGTCAATACCAGTTTGATGGCGAGTACAGTGGGGCCCATTCTTCGGGTCTTGTATCACCTCACTTCGAATAATGGGTTCAAGCTTAATCCAGGATAATATGAGAGGTGCTAACTCACTGTCATTTCTTAAAATTGAGTAATATTTCATTGTGAACATATACCAGATTTTAACAATCCACTCATGAATTGACGGGCACTTGAGTTGTTTCCACGACCTAGCAATAGTGAATTGTGATGCCATAAATATTCGGGTGCAGATGTCTTTATCATAGAATGTCTTGTGCTCTTTTGGGTAGATGCCTAATAATGCTATTGCTGGATCAAAGGGCAATTCTAATTTTAGCTCTTTGAGGAATCTCCAAATTCTTTTCCACAAAGGTTGCACCAATTTGCAGTCCAACCAGCAGTGTAAGAGTGTCCCTATCTCTCCACATCCTCCCCAGCATTTGTTGTTTTGGGATTTTTTGATAGAGGCCAAACTCACTGGGGTTAGGTGGTATCTCATTGTGGTTTTGATTTGCATTTCTCTAATGATTAGAGATGAAGAACATTTTTTAATATGTTTTTTGGCCATTATTCTGTCTTCTTTGGAAAAGTTTCTGTTCATCTCCTTTGCCCATTTACAAATGGGGTTTTTTGATTTTTTCTTGTTAATTCTTTTGAGTTCTAGGTAGATTCTTGTTATCAGACCTTTGTCAGAGGTGTAAAGAGAAAATATTTTCTCCCATTCTGTGGGTAGTCTACTTGTTCTAGTGATAGTTTCTTTAGCTGTGGAGAAGCTTTTTAATTTGATCAGGTCCCATTTGTTTATTTTTATAGCTGCATTGATTGCTTTGGGTGTCTTCTTCAAGAATTCTTTGCCTAGACCAATGTCTGAGAGGGTCTTCCCAACATCCTCTTCTAGGATTCTTAAGGTTTCCTGCCTTAGGTTTAGGTCTGTTAACCATCTTGAGTGTATTTTTG
>CAUYRT010015380.1:0-13699 GCA_963574885.1 Lepilemur ruficaudatus | reverse complement strand
AAAAAAATAAAAAGTAGCAATTTTATATAGTTTATATGAAGGAGAAAGAATATTAGTCAACATTGTTGCTTTAAATTATAATTTTCTGTTATTTCTCCCTTATATTCAAGTATAATAACTAGGGGGAAAAAGCATTTATTTACCTAATTTATTTAGTTTCTCAACATGAGTATCATTTTTATTTGGGAATCCTTTTAAATAATAAAATTAGAACCACCTCACCCTCTAACCCTTCAGACATTATAAACAAATTGCTTTAAAATCATAGCTTTTGAAATTCCAAATACCACTCTTGAAAGGGAAAACAATCTTACTTTCAGTATACATATGTTGCATCAAATTTACAAAAAATTTATAATTATCTTTGCATTACAAATTTCTAAAATATTTTGATACAGTTAATGTATTTTCAAAAATGCATGTTAAATTTCATTTAAACCCTCTGGAAGGCTGAGGCGAGAGGATTACTTTAGGCCAAGAGTTTGACACCAGCCTGAGCACCATAGCAAGACCCCACCTGTACAAAAAAATTAAGAAGAAAAGATTTTTTTATTTAAACCCACCATTTGAGAGGAAGAATTCTTCTGAAATATGTTTATGACTTATCCACATGCCAAATGATTTATAAGCATTTCAATTTATTCTCCCAACTTACTGTGCATTAGTGTAGTTACCTTTATTTGGATATTTATTCTTTTATTTCTTCCTCAAATAATAAAAACTATTCTGGGAAAAAAAATAAAATTGATAAGATAATGAATCACATGTTTAGGGATAAAATGAGATCACTGAGGATAAACAGCACTGTTATTTCTGGTTTGATACTCTAACTAGGAACAGTCTCCAATTTACTAACCGAAGGGAACAGAGCCTCTCGCAGAAGATGCCAGAAGGGCTATTTGGTTAGGGTGTCTTATGTAAAAGTGGCAAAATTAGACTTTTGATGTTATCTCCAAATGAGTTCATATACACAATAAAATACATAGTTATTGACACTATATTTTTAGGTGTCTCATAAAACTTCACACGTAGGATATATGTTATTGAACATATGTTACTGGATCATACTATTGTACCATGAATTTTTTTTATAAATATCATAATTATTGGTAGTTCAATTATATAATACTATAATTTCTATTGTATGAATTCGTCAAATGAAAATATTCACAATTCCATAATGTTCGCCATTCTGTTTTGGCTTTCCTTCATTCATTAATGCAGGGAACCTCAACACAGGAGTGTGGCCAGACCCCCTTCGACTCCAGAAGGCTTTGTCAAGGAAGGTTCCACAAACATCAACACACACTGACAGTGCACAGCCTGTTCTCCTGCTCTGTGCCTCCTCTCCTCCCCACCTGCCTATCGGCCCAGAGAGCCACCTTCCCTTCAGTGGCAGTAGTGCTGTGGGCAAGTGCTTTCCTCAATCATAGAAGAATGACGTTTAAGGGTTGAAAGAACTTTAAAAAGTAGTACTGAATTTAAAAAGCAGTCCAATTGCCTCCCAGCACACACACATGCACACAAACACACACCAACACCATACTGCAGGTGTGAAAACAAGGCCTGTTTCATGAAGTCACAAAGCAAAGAAGCAGTTACTCAATCAAGAACACAATTGTCAGAATTTTATTCCATATTCTCTGCATCGTACTGCACTGGAGACAGAGACCAAAAAACTGCTGGTGCCTGGGGGTTCCAGAACAGGTCCCTTTCCTGCCCTATCTTACGGAACCACTACCTGGACGCCCCATGCAGTGCAAAGGGAATCACCACTAAGAGGTAAATGTATTCTATGGTACATGGAAGCCGGACTCTTTAGAAAGATTCTTTAAGTTTAAAGGATGTTTGGTGACATTGAAATGGACTGTTAGAATTATAATTTAGGCATATTATGGATTCTGCTCCTATAAATTGTCCTGAAACAAAATACCATTGCTAACATTATTTTTATATACTTTCTTATCCAGACTTCTTACAAGTCAATTTTTGAAACATAGTCCTTTTCTATAATTGGAGGCTTCCTGTTCTGGAAATTCACCAATGGTGCTACCAGAATATATTTTGTAGTAGGCAGAAATAAGGGTGTGATTTTCTCTGTTTCCAAGGAACATTTGTCTCTTTCTCAACAAGTAACATCATCCTCCAGATAGTCCTAATTTGTTCTTTATGGTGGGTGTCTATTGTCTAGTCTTCTCAGTAGTCCTCTCTACCTTCCCTTTCCTATAGGGAGTGACTCTTCTCCCCACACCCCTTCCTTCAGAAACCACTATTCCCCCCACTCCACACATGGGAAGACAACCAGCCCCGCCTGGTCCTTGTATTAGCTTGCCTTCTGGCCACTGGGTCAATCACAGTCCTTCCCCACGATCTTGTGTCTCCAACCAAGTCATCACGACAGAGTTTTTGAATTATAGATGATGTAAGATATTAAACTTGTTTGCTCTCCATGACCATGTTTCCTGGTTATGGAGACAGCGAGGCTGCAGTGGAGAAGACAAGTGACAGTCAAACAAAGGAAATGAGAGAGAGGCAGCCTTTGATGCTCTTTGTTTCCTGGGGCTCAGCTGCTTCCTTCCTTTCAGTAATTTGTTTTCCCTTAATGACGGAAGCAACCAAGTAATCTTTCAACAAATGTCCCTTTTGCCTAAGCTAATTGTGTCCAGTTTTTGACATGTGAAGCCCAAGGTGTCCTGACTAATTCATTCTTCCTGTCTTGTATCTCTCCTGGAATCTCCTTTGGAGATGGAAGACAGGAAGGGAAAATAAAACTCAACTGGAGCATATTTTTCGCCTGTGACTCCAACTCTTAATGGAATGATGATGAGCTGAGAACCAGACAAAGATGGGAAATGTTCCATTGTCTCAGGGGTATCCTTCAAGTTACATCTAACCCTTACACTTGTTACCAGAACTAAAATAACAGAGAAAGTTTGGGACTTTTTTTTTTTAAGTTAGTAATGTCTCCCTATGGGCAAAGCACCATAGGCTTGCAGGTCAGAGGTCAACATCATCACAGCTTTTCTTAGTTCCTGACAATAACTTTACTACTGCAAATCCTTAAGCATTTATGGTCAGCAATCATCAGGTCATTATAACTACTTCAGTAAAATATGGAGATGACTATCTGGGATACTGATACCTATATCATAAGACATTAAAAGCAATCTCTTGAAGCCTCTAGGAAAACAGAGCAAAGAAAAACTTTGTAAAATTGTACGGATAATTAGTCCTTGAGCTTCTTCATTATCTAACTCAGTCTTTTAATTTGGCATTGAAAATACAAGTAACCATGACCCATAATTGTATAGTTCTTGATACCATATCTTTTTTTGGTTTATCTATATTTTCCCTCTCCCCTAAATTATCCTTGCATTATGATCACAGCCAATTCTAGATAAAAGTGAGGTTTAGTTTAAGCATGGCTTACCTCAACCCCTGCCATGGAGCAGCCAATCTGTCTTGGGGGGGGTGGGGAGGATTACTTTAGAAATTTCATCTTCTTTCCTTCCTTTGCACCTTCATTCTATAGTATCAATATTTCTGGTTAGGATTAGCCAACCCCAAGTGGGGTTCCCTTCTGCTGCCTCTATTAATTTCCAATCATAATTTTATCATGCTGCTTATTAATAGTAACACTTTATATTACTATAACACTTTCCAATATTTCAAGGCAAAAATAAATTATCCTCTGTCCTTAGCATAACACTGCAAACTAGAAGGGTCTGCTGCTATTAAACCCATTTCCCAACTTGAAAAATTTTGGCTGCCAATGATGAAATGAGTTGCCTAAGATCCCTTGACAAGTCAATATCAGAACTAGCACTAGAACTCAAAGTTCCTGAATTCTAACCTAGTTCTTTCCCCACTGTGGTATCCACTTTCTCATTTGGCCAGGATCTTATTCTTCTATTCACAAGCTATTCCTAATTTGGCGATCTTCCCCGTCCCCTTGCAATATAATATGATAAACATTTTAACAGTTTTTTTCTGAAGAATATGGACTTCTTTCTCAGACCTCAGAAAAAAGTTTCAAGTAATGGCAATTTTAGTCCAGGCATCAAGAAAGAACATGATAGATGGCGATGTTTTTGGATGTTAGGACTTTGTACTGCCCCTTACCTCGTAATATTTAGAATGCCCCCCATTCTCTGTCTAACATTTGTAAGGCTGATGTTATTTGGAATAAGATAGACATTTTTCTAGGAGAGTACTAATTTCAAATATCCTGAAGTACTTTTCCCGTAAATTATGGAAATGTCCCAGGAATTCCAACATCTCCTGAATTACTTCCTGCCCCAATATTATTACAAAATTGCAAATGTCCTCAGTCCTGATTTTTTCTTTTAGAAAATATGATCACCTAAATAATGTAGGGTGACAGATGACAGCTGTTGAGGTCAATTACTAGAATCAAATTGTTCATGGTTTTTTTTTTCAGCAAAGTTATTTTAGAGTGCTTTTTGTGATTTCCCAATTATTTTTAGATATCTTTTCTTAAGCTAATACTCTTTATGTAAATAACTGTAGATTAGTCTGTGCTGAGACAGAACAGCTTGTGCATTTTTGTTACAAACCAAATATCATCACAGGAAACCACATCTATCATATCTGAAGGAAATCCAAAGTTAATGAATATCTTTTTCCATTTCCATTATTTAATAAATTTCCAAATTCAAAAGAGCTTGTGTTCCAAAAATAAGTACAGGGTTCGGAACTCAATCTATATTTCTATAAGTACAGATGTAACAATGCGGAAAATTTTGTTTTATTTCTCTAGACTGTGGGTATACAAATCCTCCAAAAAGAAAGACCTGCATTTGCTGTGTTGACAAACTCATTCATGGTGGAGGCTGCGAGTTTGGGGTCTCTGCTATCAATTGGCATCTAGGATTCAGAGAAAATGGTAGGGTTATTACACACATGAAAGAAAAGAAACACTTTGGCTTTTGAAAGAGGAGAAAGTGAGGAATCAGCAGGAGCTGAGCAGTATCTAAGAGAAGAAAAGAGGAAGAGAGAGCGTCAGCTTGACCACATGAGAGGTAGAAGAGACCTGAAAGAAGAGAAACGTCTCCTGAGGATTTTAAGAGAGTTTGCCTTGGAGTATTTGATATGAAACCCTCTGCTTGGTTCATCCTGTAAAATCCTCAGTACATTTTACACTGCTGCTTTACACCTGAGTGCAATAATTTTTTCAGAGAGCAGCGAGCGAAAAAGAGGAGGAACATAATCTGGAGTTTATGATAATCATTCAGGAAAGACAGCAATGCCTGATTAATACACAAAGATCTAGAAATGCTGAGCCAGCAGATGCATGTCAAGCTAAAGCAAGACTGACCTTGTCTCTGTGACAAAATACATTTCAAGTTACAATGGGAGGTGCCAATTCTTCGATTTCTTCACATCTCACCAGTTTCATGGGAAGAATAAAGGGGTTAACCAGGCACTCTTATTCCCAGGAGTAAACTAACTTTTTACACCCATTTCAATTCACTTAGAGCTAGTGCGTGTGTGTGTGTGTGTGTGTGTGTGTGTGTGTGTGTGTGGTTGGGGGCAGGCGGGAAGAGAGGATTCTCAGTCATTTGTTCTATTTATTACTGATTCCTAATTGTTATGTTTTCTAATTTATTTTAAAACACATCAGAGTAGAGACTGTGACGTGTGAATGTACGTGTTCAAGAGTGAGAGTGCGTTTTAATTTTGTCTCCCCCTTAGGGGTGGTTGGTTAATATTTTAAGTATGCTAATCAGAACTAACACTCCAGCAATAGTTAGCATTGAAAGACTCTAGTGAAAAACTTTAGAAGAGCACCATTCCTTTAGAAAAGCACAATTCGTAACTCTGATCAATACCAGAAAGTTTATTAATGAGCATATAGAATGCTAGAAATAATTTTTCTTCAGACAAATGAGTGGTATCTAAGATATGTCTGTTAGCTATTGAATGGGCATCCTTGTGCCTACATAAACAGCATTTAAAGTCTAGCAATAGCACACATTCTTCAGAGTCGAACCTCGTTTTAGGATTCCAATCTGTTCTGTGTGCAGTCTTTGTCACTTGATTCTGACTAGAAGTTTAAATTAATCCTGCCACTAAGAAATGGTCACCTTTTACTTGAGTAGGCTTTTCATGGAAGTTACTTATTGAAGAACTTGAAAGGACAGAGGGCTGAGACATGTTGAAATTTCAGAACAACTTGTATCATTTTGACAGAAGGAGCTGAGTATTAACAGATGTTGGCTTGTATGGCAAAATTAGGACAGGAATCAGGGTTTTGAGAAAAGAGACCTATAGCCTTCACTCTCACTAGTGGGAGATAACAAAGGAACCAGCGTGTTAATAATCTGGAAGAAGGGAAAGGAAACTGAAAATATAAAAGCCTGGAGGCAGCTTGACCTATTTAGGAACAAGGAAGAGACCACTGAAAACAGAAAATAGGGGTGCATTTAAAGCCAGTGTAGAGTTGTGAAGGGGGTCACAGGAATAGGAACAGCCAGACCAGGAGTTTAATCTGTTTCTAAGGGTATTGGGAAGCCGTGCTGGAGCTCAGAACATATTACCCCAAAATGTGGCAATGGAGAAATCCACAGAAGCAAGAAGGTCATTCCGAACTTCTCCTGCCTTTCTCCCCTGAAGCATGGCCATAAGGAAATTCTCTGACCTGTCTCATCTGAAAGTAGTCATAAGACCTTCATTCCAAAGGGGTCTTGCCCTATATCCACAGGGCAAAAATAATCTGAACAAACAAGGCTTGCTAAACTCCCCCCAGTTTATTACCATGAGATCACATCCCTTTCTGCCCAATCATGCTTCTCCTCAACTATCTATTTCTTTCACCAGATTTAGCACAAAAATAGAGTTTTCCCCAGGTCTATGGGTCTTTGTTTCTGAAGACTCTCTGTCACCTGAAATTTTGGTTAAATAAATTTGTTGTGCTTTTGTCCCCTTAACCTGTCTTTTGTTGTGGGGTGTCAGCTATCACTCTTGCAATGGGTGAAGAAAATATATTATTTTGTCTCTCCTATGGCCCCATTGGAACACAAGTTATTTGTAAGTTGACTACTACCACCAACATGGATTGTAGACACTACCACCTAAAGAGGTGAGGCAAGCATCATAAGTGGATAAAGGAGTCATACTATAAAAAACAATAGCTCAAGCTCAATAATAAATGGCAATTGACAACTGTGAACTAAAATAAAATCTTAAGCCCTCCAGCTGACTGAATGGACCCCCTCTTGGCCAAGGGCACCGCAGAAATACTCTAAAGCAGAGTCGCTGCTTTATAAGAAGGGGGGTCAAACATGCCTCACCATGCCCTGCTCCCTTCTTGGAGATATCCTTTGTAAACTCATTAATAGGCCTAAGGCTGTGCAAGACAAAGCTTAAATCCCACACCTGTAGGTCCTCAATGTACTTAACAGATCACTTGAGTCTCAGTATATATCTAGTGGCTTTCCTTTGACTAGCAGACTTCCTTATCGTAACTTAAACATTCCAAGCCTTTAGACAAAGCTTCATTTCTTTAACCAATTACAAATCAAAGAATCTTTAAACCCACCTATAATCCGAAATCCCCTAGATCAAGATGACCAGCCTCTTTGGGCCAACCCAATATATACCTTCCAAGTACTGATTTACAACTTTACATGTAATTTCTGTCTCCCAGAAATGTATAAAACCAAATTGTAACCCAACCACAGCAAGACCACTTTCTCAAGGCTTCTTGGGTGTGGCTCTAGGACATGGCAACTCACACTTGGCTGAGAATAAACCTCTTTAAATTATTTTACAGAGTTTGGGTTCTTTTCCATTGACACAGTAAACTTAAGGTTTAAGTGACTGTTCACTTAAAATGAATGGTGGGAACTAGGCAAATGAAGACTGTGTGCTTTACCTTGTGTGTATATGTGCTGGGGGAGAGAGGGGAGGCAACAGCCTCAACTCTGATCCAGTGGTTGTTGTCATGCTGAGATGTGAGTTAAGTATTGCCACATCTTCTTACTTTCCAAGACAAGCCAGACTCTGAAACTTTATGTTAAATCTAATGTTTAATGGTGGAAGCTAATTAAAAAGAAAATAATATATGGGATGAAAAAGCCATGCCACTTCTTAAATGAGGTTTATGGGCTTCCACGAATGACTTCATGTCTATACCTGAATGTTCGACTTTCAGAATATTTGAAATCTCTCTTTACCCTCTCTTCCTCAAAGCTTAATTATTTCTACTTTGTAAGCAAAAAATAAAGGCTTTCAGACTGATCCCAACATTTCTTTTTCATTCTACAATCCAACATCTTTTCATTCAAAAAGTATTTCTTGAGTGCCACTATGTTCTAGGTGCTTAAAATATGTGAATAAACAGAAGACAAAGACCTCTGCCCCTGTGAACCTTACAACCCCTTGGGCAGATACTTGCATTTAAGGAGTAAGTGGGAATAGAAGTAAATGAGAAGACCCTGAAGGAGATTGAGGTGGACAGGTGAGGGAGTGAGAGAAAGAATAAATAGAACCAATAGGTGAGTTACATAGTACTGTAGAAGGTAATCAATGCTATGGAGAAAAGAAAAAACAGAGCAGGGCAAGGGGGGATTGGTCAAGGGCAAGGTGCTGATGGTCACCAGGAGATTCCCACACACATCTCCAGCTCCAGTTTCCTCCGGCTCTGCCTCTGCCTTCTGTCCAGAACTTCTTTCTATCCTCCCTACTCCTTTGTGCCCCTCAGTTCATAAAACCTACTTGAGTAGCTTTCTATCCTAAAAACAAGAAAACACACAAAATTTCCTTGAAGCCCTGCATATTCCTCTTGCTAGTGCATTTGTCCTTTAAGAAAAGAGCTGTCTCTGCTGCTGGCTCCAGTTCCTCCCTCCCGTTCACTCATCCACCTACTCCAGTGTGATTGCTGGCCCAGTCTCTTCACTTAAACTGCTTGTAGACGGCCATTGATTGACCTAATCCAATTAGCATTTCTTATATTTTATTCTGATTTTATTCTGATTCTTATATTTTATTCTGATTTTATTCCGATTTATTCTTATATTTTATTCTGATTTATGCTACCTCAGTCTTTGCATTGTTAAATGTTCACTCCTTCCTGAAGATTCCACTTTCCTTGGCTTCTGAGATACAATTCTTCTTGTGGTCCCCTACCAAATATAATTTACTCTCCTTCTCAGTCTTCTTTGTGCTGTTTTTCTGCTTTTCCTACTTAGATTTTAAATGTAAGTTTTCTCTCAGGGAAATTTATTATTTCTTTAAGGTTGGAAAAAAATCCTTAACCAATATAAGCACCGTACACTCAACATGTCCAACACTACACACTCATTTATTCTCTTTTGATCCTGATCTTGGTTGACTGTTTTAAATGTTTGTTTCTGGGAAATGAAACTAGAACTTTTGGGCAACTCCAATCTGCCCTGGGAAGCAGGTTGTCTATTTCTATTTTCAGACTTTAAAGTTTTTATTTTTAAAATAATGGTTTATATTCCCATTCAATTATGAAGACTATATATGTGTGAATGGAGAATTTAGATTTTAAAATTTTAGTTTGAAACTTTAGATATTCTGGGAAATTTACTAGTTATCATCTGAAAGCATTTGACTTTCAAAACCTGGCATATTGTCTAAATTTATTCTTAGGGAAGTTAAGATTATATTGTTATTGCTGTAAGATTACATCTGGAATGTTTTATTTATTCATCCTAGACTAACTTTTTAAGTTAGATTCAGCTTAAATATTAAGTACAGCATTTAAGGAAACTGAACTTATCTATTCATCAGAAGTTTCAAATGCTCTGCTTAGAAAGTTACAGCAGAAAGAAATTCTCATCTGGTTTTCATCTGTTATAAATAGAAAATGTCACCTAATTTACTACTTGTTTAAGGTTGGAAAAACATTCTTTACCAATTAACTCCTTACAGCCTTATTTTAAGAGAGTATATTGAACTACACAGTTTCTCTCTCTCCCTCTCTCTCAATTTATAGTTCAAGAGAATTGTTTAACAGTAATTTGACATAACATTAGGTGGCAAGTTGAATTTTGGCTTTCGTTCCAAACTGCTACCCAATCAGAGTTAACATTCAATGTTATACACAGTATTTATATAGGATAGGTTTGTTAACTCTACATAGACAAGAATGTCCAAATTAAATGTACAGCACACATACTAAAGGAAAATGAATCCATTTCGTCTGGAGAGACTATAAATTCATATTTGAAATGATTTGCTTTTGGTTAGGCTTTCAGATAAAAATCAAATTCAAATATATAATTTATGAATATATGAGTACAAAGAATACATGATAAGCATGTAAAAATGGAATATATTTACATAAATATAAATTGCTTTAAAAGATTTGTGCTATTAGGTACAGAGTAAAACTTAGGGCACATTTGCCTAGAGAATAAAATTATTCAATCCAAATTTCAGGAAATACTATGTACTATTATTGATTTTATTAGTAACAAAGCATATGACTGAGAATATGACCAGATTAATTAACAATACAATGATGATTATTATGAACAAGGGAAATTGTGCTCTAGTTATTTACCACATTAATCTTTGAGTGTTTTTGTAAGCTTTAGATAATACTTGCTTGTACTTTGTATTGAAAATGAGACTTTAGCTCTAGAAATATCTATACCTGCTTGCATTTATAAAAAGATGAAAAAGCTAAATATGAAGCAAAATACATAATCCACAAACAATGATGATTTTTAAAGAAATACGTGAAACATTAAAGTTTGTAAAATTTAAAGATTTCCTGGAAAAGGGCTAATTTTTCCAACTTGGAAATATGCACATCTAGCAAAACATGCTCATACTTGGAATAATTTGGGATACCAAATGAATTGTGGTAGTTGGGCCAGTTAAAACCACAAGTAAGAATTAATCTCTTCCTCTTACTATCCTTTCCAAGCTACTGCTGAGTGGGGGTGGTCTTTAAGGATTTGGCTTTCTAGCTCCTACAACTTCAAACCAGAATTTACTACTGATAGTGCTTTCAGTGGCAATATTTAGTTGTTCTTGGGTTGAGATAATCCAAACAGCTGGGATCTATTTCAGAATTGTCTGGCTCCAGCTGGAGAAGCCTTTGAAAAAAATTCTTGTTCAGAGCTGAATTTCCACTGTAATCACAGGATTTAGTTTACAAAACCAAGACATAAATGGTGGTCCTGCACAGGGCCAGTTTGACCTGGTTGTGTAAATGGAAGAAAATCCAACTTCTTATTCATTCTTTCTCTTTAGCATTTGAGATTGTCACACTCTATCCAAAAGGCCTAGAGGTCTAGTTCCTATTTGGATTTTGTTAAGACAGAGTAAATGAATTTGAAGAAGAAATGTGTGCTACAAGGAATGATCGTGATTCATTTAGGCCAAGCATGTTTATAGCATACTTGCTACTAGTAATGCTATTAGCAAATTTGTTTGCCTTAGGCTTGATTACATTAAACCAAACACATAGGTCTCAGGAAAGAACACATTACTAAGGAGTAGAGAAAAAGAAATAATCAATGCTGCTAGAATACCCATGCACTCACCTTTCCAGGGCCAAAGAAATCAAATGATAAGAAAACTGCTAAATCCCTAGTCAGCTTTGCCTAATTGCCAATCTCTGTCTCACCATGGAAGTCACAGACGCATATTCCTTGGTTAGAGCCTTACTCTATGTCCTCATCACCTTGACTTCTGCCTAAGAACTCTGATGGCTAAGCAGAAAAATAAACTCCACATAGGGGGCTGCTAATGGATGAACATCAACAACCCTCCTCCAAAATTCATCAGACAGTGGTTCCCAGTTTAGTCTCTTGAAAATTTAATTGTGGACAAGAAGATTTCCACAGCAAGAGTCCCAAAATACATGTTCAAAGAATTTGGTTTTAGCAGCCTACAGCATGGAGATCAGAACATTACTGCCAGTAAAGTCTCTGCATAGGAAATGGGGAGTTGTAAGATTTGCATCCCTCTTGACTGATGATCTCAGCAAACTACAGAGGGAAAAGGTTCAAAGCAATCACCCAAGAGATCTCCCTGTAAAGCTTTAAATCTATCACACAATGTTTACAATTAGAGGACGCACGTGGGTTTTAAATTTTTTAAAATGAAAAGTTAGTGGGAAAATCCCACAGAAGTTAAAAAAAAAGTAACTACTGAGAGCTATCCAAAAAAAAAAAAAATCATATTACTTAAAAGAAAGCCAAGAAGAGATCGCTCTGCTTCCTGAGGATGTTGATAGCATTTGGACCAGGTCATTTTAATAGCATCATTTGCAGCACCAGATGATTACCCCTGCTTCACTTATGGTTATGCCCTGTGGGAGCTCATTAAATACTTGTTATCTTTGTGTAGCTTATAAAGCTTTGTAAGGATTTCTAATTTAGGGTAAGAAAGAAAAATACACGATATTGTGAACCATGGACTTGTGACCAAAGATTGTCACAAGTGTATAAGCCCAGTCATTCGTATTCACCCATTTAATGCCCACTAAGGGCTCAACAGTGGCTAGACTCTGGGGGTCCAGTAATGACCAAGATAGCCACAGCCACTGTTCATGGAGCTCATGGTCACTTAGAGTCCGTTCATTCATTCAATAGATATTTCTTGAGTACCTACTGTGTGCCAGGCATTCTTCCGTGTGTGGGAGTATGCAAGTAAACAAAAAAGACCAAAATTCATCATGCTGTGGAATTTATTTTTAGCAGGAAGGTCCAGATAATAAATAAGTAAATAAAAACTGTCAGAGAGATAAAAGTACCATGAGAAAATATAGAGCAGGGAAAGGTGACTCAGGAGTGTGCAAAGGCCCTGAGGCAAGGGGCTGATGGGAGCTTTTAAGGAACAGCAAGCCACTGTGCTTCAAGAAGGGTGAACTAGCGAGAGAGTAGCAGGCGGACAGAGGGTAGAGGGGATTCAGACTCTGGGCTTTGCAGATCTTACCAGGACTCTAAAGAATCACTCTGGTCGCTGTATTAAGAATAGACTGCAGGGTAGAGAGTGTTACTACAGACCCATTAAGAGATAATTATAGTCATCCCAGTGAAAAATAGTGATAACTCAAACAAGAGTGGTAACAATAGATGCTCTGAGAAATGACTGGATATTTTTTGAGAGAACAGCCAATGGGGTTCCTTGATGAATTGGATATGAAATATGAAAGTAAAAAAGAAATCAAGGAAGACTAAAGTGTTTGGCCATAACTGGAAGTTATGGAGATGTCATTAACTGAGAGGAAGAAAATTTCAGGAGAAGCAAATTTTTTGTTTGTTTTTGGGTTCCCCCTCCCCTGCCCCCCTTAGTAAGAGAGTTGGTAGAGGACAGATCAGGGTTTTCTGGCAGGGACAATGTTACGTTTAAAATGTCTATTAGGCTGGGTGCGGTGGCTCACACCTGTAATCCTAGCACTCTGGGAGGCCCAGGCAGGCGGATCGCTCAAGGTCAGGAGTTTGAAACCAGCCTGAGCAAGAGCAAGAATCCGTCTCTACTAAAAATAGAAAGAAATTAATTGGACAACTAAAAATATATGGAAAAAATTAGTTGGGCATGGTGGCTCACGCCTGTAGTCCCAGCTACTCGGGAGGCTGAGGCAGAAGGATTGCTCGAGCCCAGGAGTTTGAGGTTGCTGTGAGCTAGGCTCATGCCACGGCACTCTAGCCTGGGCAACAGAGTGAGACTCTGTCTCAAAAAGAAAAAAAAA
>CAUYRT010015375.1:0-26215 GCA_963574885.1 Lepilemur ruficaudatus | reverse complement strand
AATTTCTTTCTTTCTATTTATAGTAGAGACGGGGTCTCACTCTTGCTCAGGCTGGTTTCGAACTCCTGACCTTGAGCGATCCGCCCGCCTCAGCCTCCCAGAGTGCTAGGATTACAGGCGTGAGCCACCGCGCCCGGCTTACCATGTTAATTTTTGACCATTCAGTGTTCATCAGCAGGTATGACATTTTAATAGTTTAGAAAAATTATATGGGAATCTTTTTTTTTTTTTGGTCCAAAAAAAAAATTCGTTTTTTACCAGTTGTTCACTGTGGAGATATTTAAAGACGTCAGTTTTAAGAAAAATTTTGAGTACTAGGTGTATCAGTTTTTTTGGTTTTGATTTTTTTTTCATTGATAGAGAATTATTTTGATCTGTCACATACTTTGGCATCACTATAATCTATATCCTCAAAAAATGTGGCAATCAAATTTAGCATTTGAACTTTGTGGGGTTTTTTTCAAATAAACACTTTAAAAATTTTCAAATAACATTGATGATTAAGAGTTCTAATGCTAACAGTAACAGAAAAGTACTAAAAATGAAGAATTGAAACTCTTTCTCTGGGCATACAGATACAAGAAGAGGAAAATATTTATTTAAATGGATTAAGCAGACTTTTTCTAATATGCTATTGTTGATTAAATTCCAAAGAGCTAGGTAAAGATTTGCCATGTATTCCTTTCTCCCTCCCCTTGCTATTATAAAATAATGCTGGCATTGAGATTCAAGGACTTGTTTTAATTAGTGTAAGAAGTGCATATTACTGTCTTGGTTGGGTTGCTTGTACTTTTATAGAGACAGGGTCTCTTTCTTTCACCCAGGTTAGCTCACTGCAGCCTTGAACTCTGGCTGGAGCAATCCTCCTGCCTCAGCCTCTGGAGTAGCTAGGACTACAGGCACATGCCACTATGCCTGGCTAACTTTTCCATTTTTTCTAAGGACAGGGTCTCACTGTGTTGGTCAGGCTGGTTTCAAACTCCTGGACTCAGGTAATCCTTCTGCCTCAGCCTCCCAAAGTGCTGGGATTTGAGCCACTGTGCCTGGCCAGAAAAGTACTTTTATTATGGTTGTTACAACATGAAGATATTAGAAGCTTAGCTCAGTAGGCTTGTTTCTAAGTGAACCCACCAAAACAAAACCTTCAGACTTTTCATTGAGTATTATTAGGACTTATTTCTTCAGCAATGAAAAATGAAATTATATTACTTTAATGTAATGCTTGCTTAGTTACTTGCCATGTAGGTGACTTGTGGGTTTTAGGAAACCTCAACAGGTGGTCTATACTTCTTTGTTTTATGTGTAACTCCCATTTAATGTTAACGAGAATTGCGGGCATTTGGCACATGAAACACACACCGCCCTTTGAAAGCATGAAGTTCACCTGAGTTTCTCTAGATAAAATTTAGAGTAATGAGGGAGAATTTTTAAACCACATTCAGTATTGTTAAGTCATTTAATTGCAGGTTTAACGAATACAGATTTCTATAATAGAACCATAAAATGTTCAGAATTTTATGTGAAAATTTATAAATTATTGTATTATAGCTTTTACTACAGTGATTTTTTATTTACTGTTTTGGGGAAGAAGGCAAATTCATTCTTAAGTTTTATTTTTGTTTTTTTTGTGAGCGAGTGGAGTGCAGTGGCATGGCGTCATCACAGCTCACTGCAACTTCAAACTCCTGGGCTCAAGCAGTCATCCTGCCTCTCGGCCTCCCAAGTATCGAGGCACTATAGGCATGTGCCACCATGCCTGGCTAATTTTTTCTATTTTTGGTAGAGATGGGGGTCTTACTTTTGCTCAGAGGTAATCTCGAACTCCTGACCTCAAGTGATCCTTCTGCCTCAGCGTGCTAGGATTATAGGTGTGAGCCACTGCACCCAGCCTCCGTTCTTAAGTTTTAAATGAATAATTTATTTGAAGCTTATACCAGCTGTACAACTTTGATATGTATAAATGGTAACTATGTGTTTCTGGTCTTTGCTTTAAAATTGACAAGTAGTTAGGAGAAAGATTTTGGGAAGGGCTACTTATGTAGGACAGATGTACTTACGTATGATTAGAATGTAGGGAATTTTTGAGGTGAAAGATAATAAAAGTAAAGGATTATAAATAAATAGATTATAAAGAGGTAAAGAATTAGAAGATATTCCCAACATAATTCTATTGGAATTAAGAGCATGTAGCCGGGTGCGGTGGCTCATGCCTGTAATCCTAGCACTCTGGAAGGTCGAGGCAGGAGGATTGCTTGAGCTAGGAGTTGGAGACCAGCCTGAGTAAGAGTGAGACCCCATCTCTACAAAAAATAGAAAAATTAGTTGGTGTGGTGGCGTCAGCATGTAGTCCCAGCTGTTTGGGAGGTTGAGGCAGGAGGATCACTTGAGCCCAGGAGTTGGAGGTTGCAGTGAGCTATGATGACGCCACGGCACTCTAGCCGGGGTGACAGAAGGAGACACTGTCTCCAAAAACAAACAAAAAAATAGATTTGCTGACAAAATTGAGGCTATATATTTAGTGAAAGTGGCTATTAACTTTATATGACCGAAGTGCCATTTAAAATTTAAGTCTTTACGTTTTTAAATTTCTCCCCCAAGTGGAGGATTCTATACTGAAGAGTAGTCATCAGAATCATTTGGTTGAGATGAGACCTAAGGTGGCACTGCTTGTTAGACTCTGTGTCAGTAGCTTCCTTTTTATTCATCACTTAGTTGTAAACTAAGTTATAAAATTATAAAGTGGAGTCATGAATTAAAATGCTGATGGACGTGAAATGTTTTGAGTTTAATTAGCTGGCTAATATTTTTTGGCAGGTTGAATAACGGGAGGAATTAGGATAAAGTAACAAGTGAGCCCCCTTAGAAATTAGCATCATAGATGTAGAGTATGTTTAATATTTTCCAGGTTATATAAACAAGTGTTCTTTTCATTGATACAGAAACCAAATCAGTGTGTTGATGATATCATTGCCCTTTTATTAGGTTGAAAAATAATTTTTGGATAATTTAATAGAATTCATGGCAGTTAGATCTTTTATTCCTTGTGGAGTCACTTCAAAACCAATATTTTAACATTTAGAGATATACTGAAGTGATTATTGCTTAATATTCTGGGGTGAAATAGGGTTTGTGAATAGAGTTTAAACTGTAACATTTTTTTCCTTGGCTCTGAATAGATATAGTGCCACTACTTTTTATTTCCTTTATTTCTCATTTAGAAGAGGAAGATGGAGTGTGGGAGAATGGACTTTCCTATGAATGCCGTACTCTGCTTTTCAAAGCAGTTCATAATCTGTTGGAACGGTGTTTAATGAACCGGAACTTTGTACGTATTGGCAAGTGGTTTGTAAAGCCTTATGAAAAAGATGAAAAACCTATAAATAAAAGGTAAGCTATTTTATTTAAATTCTTGATATTTCTTTAGGTTTGTTAATTCTTACGGCTTTATAGAGAATGTGGAATAAAACAAGCTAAATATCAGTACAGACATATTCAGGAGGTTAACTTTGGCAAAGTACTGTAAGTATTCAATTTTCTTTGACCACTTTTTACTCCCTTTTACACATTTTAAGAATTTCCTTGGAGCTGGGTGCAGTGGCTTGCACCTGTAATCGTGGCTATTGCAGAAGCGGAGGCAGGAGGATCACTTGAGCCCAGGAGTGTGAGACCAAGCCTGAGCAACATAGGGAGATAGACAAAAAAATAGAAAAATTAGCTGGGTGTGGTGGCACACGCCTGTAGTCTCAGCTACTCAGGAGTCCGAAGCAGGAGGATTGCTTGAGCCCGCTAGTTTGAGGTAGCAGTAAACTATAATGATACTATTGCACTCTAGCCTGGGCAGCAGAGTGAGACCTTGTCTCAAAACCAAAAAACTCTTCTTTTTTCTTGCAGTGGGACTAGGCTATGTTTTAATACAGTGTCCTATATTTTGATTTGGGGGTGATAGAGAACATGTGGGATGAAAGCAGAGGCTTCTGCATGGAAGTATCCTTTTTTTAGTACAATTGGAAATATATGCACAGTACTCTGATGTTAAAATTAAGTGATATTAGCACCTATTAAAATGGTGATCTGTGTTACGTTTTGGATTGAGTTAACCCTTCTCATTCCCAGTCTCTCAGTTTGCTTTAATCAAAGTAGTTTAAATTTGTGTTTTTCTGTATAAAACTCTTGGAGAGTTTATAATTTTTTAAACATTGAATTAAGCAAATTTATGACACCAATTAGCGGGTGGAGGCACAGGAGACTTAAGGTAGACACCTTCTTTTTCTGTGCAATTAAAAGCTTCAGGTTACTTAAGTTCTCTATGATTTAGATAATATAAGGCATAGTCTGTTAGAAGGTAAGTCCCAAGCAGTTGCTGAATTAGTGAGGCTTCAAGAGAGATGAACCGGTGGATGAACCAGTGGCAAGTAAGATGGGATGGAGGGAAAAAAAATTAAAGGAAACTTATTAGTTTTTCCTGAAAGATGTGAGAGAATATAAAGTAAACATTTGGTTGAGATTGTAGTCATTGTTGAGGTGCCATCTTTCATGTCATTATATGTACTTTTTTCTCATATGCACCTGGAGTTTTCTTTTTTTTTTCTCTTCAAACTTTCCTTTTTAGCTTTAATAGACGGGTGAGTAGATAAGCTTGGAGAAATAAAGTTTCTTTCATTTTTTTCTCTTTGAAAATTGACACTTACCTTTGTGGTTAACAAAACAGTTATATAAGTTAGGAATGCATTCAGCTGCAACAACAGAAAAATCTAACTACCTGGTAGGGGTTAATTTTTTTCAATAGCAAGGAGTCTGGAGCTAGATAGTTCAGTATTGGTGTATCTGTTCAATAATGTCCTCAAGGATTCAAGGTTCCCTGTAGTTTTCTGCTCTGCCATCTTTAGTGTTTAGCTTTTATTCTTATGGTCCCAAGTGGGTGTTGTACCTTGAGACTGGCAGGAGGAGGAAGGAAGGAGGGAAGTAAGAACAAACAGGTGGTACCTGGGTCAGCAAGTAGATTGTTTTCTGAAAACTTTAACTGACATATCATTGGCCATATTAAGAGAAACAAGTATCTTTAATTTGGAAACAAGCCACTCTGAACAAAATAAGGCTTTCGTGGCCGGGCGCGGTGGCTCACACCTGTAATCCTAGCATTCTGGGAGGCTGAGGCGGGCGGAGGATTAAGGTCAGGAGTTCAAAACCAGCCTGAGCAAGAGTGAGACCTCGTCTCTACTATAAATATAAAGAAATTAATTGGTCAACTAAAAATATACAGAAAAAATTAGCCGGGCATGGTGGCGCATGCCTGTGGTCCCAGCTACTTGGGAGGCTGAGGCAGAAGGATTGCTTGAGCCCAGGAGTTTGAGGTTGCTATGAGCTAGGCTGATGCCACGGCACTCACTCTAGCCTGGGCAACAGAGTGAGACTCTGTCTCAAAAAAAAAAAAAAAAAAAAGAAAATAAGGCTTTTGTTAGCAAGAAGAAAGGGGTAATAGGTATTAGATAGTTAGAAGTAGAAAATGCTGGGTGAGGTGGCTCACGCCTGTAATCCGAACACTTTGGGAGGCTGAGGTGGGAGGATCACTTGAGGCCAGGAGTTTGAGACCAACCTGGGCAACATTGAGACCCTGTCTCTACTAAAAAATTTTAAAAACTAGCCTGGTGTGGTGGCATGCACCTGTAGTCCCAGCTGCTTGTGAGCCTGAGCCAGGAGAATTGCTTGAGCCCAGGAGTTTGAGGTTGCAGTGGGCTGTGATGACACCACTGCACTCTAGCCAGGGCGACAGAGCAAGACCCTGTCTCAAAAAAAAAAAGTGGAAATGGTTAATGGGTAGACAGCAATATCTGCCATATACATTTATGTGGTTTAAGAAGTCAAGGAGGCCGGGCGTGGTGGCTCACGCCTGTAATCCTAGCACTCTGGGAGGCTGAGGACGGTGGATTGCTCAAGGTCAGGAGTTCAAAATGAGCAAGAGCAAGACCCCGTCTCTACTAAAAATAGAAAGAAATTAATTGGCCAACTAAAAATATATATAGAAAAAATTATCCGGGCATGCCTGTAGTCCCAGCTACTCGGGAGGCTGGGACAGGAGGATCACTTGAGCCCAGGAGTTTAAGGTTGCTGTGAGCTAGGCTGATGCCTCGGCATTCTAGCCCGGGAAACAGAGTGAGACTTTGTCTCCAAAAAAAAAAAAAATGAAAAGAAATCAAGCAGATTACCAAGATTTAAAATGAAAAGCTGCAATCTTAAGCCTCAGCTAATAGATTTGCTCCTCAGAGGCAACCCCTTTTAATTCTTTTAACTGTTTCTTCTAATTTACCTATTTTAAAATTTTGAAGCAATTGACATGCTTATTCTTGAGTTTTTAGTTATTTCAGTTATTCAGGATTAATCTGTGGACTTTCTTTTTTCTTCTGTTTTTGGTTATGACAGCCTAACATTGAAATTCTGCCTTACTATTGAGAGTTTAGCTATCTTTCTTCCCCCTGCCTCAAACACTTGGACATTCATGACACTGTTTTTTTGTTTTTGTTTCTGTTTTTGAAATGGAGTCTTGTTGTGCTGCCTAAGCTGGTCTTCAGCTCCTGGGCTTAAGCCATCCTCTTGCCTCAGCCTCCTAAGTAGGTGGGACTATAGGCACGCACCACTGTGCCCAGCTGACATTGGCACTCTTGCGCACACTCTGCTCCCTTCCCCTCTCCCTTTCCTTATTTTGCCAATATGAGTTTTGATAAAACAATATTTATACTGTTATGATTTTATAAATATTATTTGTGACTGAACCATATAGTGTGTTAGGAATACATTCCGTTTTTTGTGCATCTTTTTGTTTTCCAGGTATAATTATAATTAAGTGAAAAAGAGATAACCATTCTCTCTTCAGAGGTTAGTCAGCTACCCACTCTACAGGGCAAATATAGTTTGCCACCTGTTTTTGTAAATAAAGTTTTATTTTAACACAGCCATGCTCATTCTTTGATGGATTATTTTATAGCTGCTTTCACACTACAGCAGAGTTAAATAATTGTGGCAGAGACACATGGCTTGCAAAGCCAAAAATATTTAGCCTGAGATATTTACTATCTTGCTGTTTACAGAAAAAGTTTGCTAACTCCTGATCTATGTACCTATTGATAATTTATCCCTAGACTATCTACCAGAAGTATAAATCTGCCCTCCCTCCCTTCAAGGACTTTGTGTAATACATTAGTTTCTTTTTTTTCCCTCTTGTTAATTAATATCCCTGTTGGAACCCTTCATTCTTCTTTTGTAATTTGGACTAGTTGTTCTCTAGTCCTGTTTCACAGTATCCGTACTGGGAAATTCCCTTTGCTTTTCTATCCATGTTGGATCCCTCATTTCCTAGATCTCATTTCTCCTTTTGTTGATCTTATTTACTATTTTGGTGGTGCCCATGTACCGGTAGTTTCCTGAAAGTACATGGGACATGGAAAGTAATACTTTTGAGATTGAATGTCCGAATTACCTTCTTTTCTACGCTTATAGTTGATCAATAGTTTTCACTGGTTGTGGAATCTAGGATTAGCAATCATTTTCTCTTAGACTTCTGGTCACTAAAATGCTGACTAGAAATTCTGTGTATGTGAACAGCTTGTGAAGTTGTGGGCTTTACTAGGGTGCAAGGTTGGGGGACCTGGCCATTTTTATTGGGTGCCTGTTATCCAACTCTGACCAGCTATATGTCCCACCGCTCTGGTCCCGCATACCCCACTTAATTTAGTCAGTTTTCCCAGAGGGATCTTTCAGTTTCTTGACTATAGGGTATAAATAAGCTTGAGTGCCAGTATTTAGGGAGCCTACTGGGGAAGGGAGGTTGTGGGGCAGGAGTCGCTTACATAGTGTTTAGATTTTCACTTAATCTTTCATTTAAATACATCACCTCAGCTGTATTGAAGTGTTCTGTGTCCCTCTGTTTCAACCAGTTCAAAGAGTGAACCTCTAGGTTTTTTACAGATCTCGAAGAAAGTGAAGAGACTGTAAGATTGTAGAGTGCATCCAAAAGCCTGGCTTTTATACTTAAACTTACTTCCTTCTGTTTTCAGTTACAGCTATATATCTACCTTCAGAGATAATATCAGTATCTTGAACTTCTGAGCCTTTCTGGGATTCTGTGGTTTGCCTCAGCTTTTCATCTTGGCTCCTTCCTCTTTGCCTTTATCTATAAGTCCCTTAAGGTTTTTGCCTTTGCTTGAAAGCTCTTCAGATTTTATGGCTGTTTCTTTTCTTTCCCCTCCCCTGCCCTGCCCTCCCTCTTTTCTCTTCTCTCCCCACTCCCCTCTCCTCTTTTCCTTTCTTTTCTTCAGGGTCTCACTCAGTTGCCTGGGCTAGAGTGCAGTGGTGTCATCATAGCTCATTGCAACTTCAAACTCCTGGGCTCAAGCAGCCTCCTGAGTAGCTAGGACTGCAGGCTTATGCCGCCACACTCGGCTAATTTTTCGATTTTTTTTGTAGAGACAGGTTGGTCTGGAACTCTTGGCCTCAAGCAATCTTCCTACCTTGGCTCTCCAAAGGTGCTAGGATTACAGACATGAGCCACCACACCTGGCCTGTCTCTTTTCTTTTGCTGTCATTTTACCATTCTCTTTATTTTCCTCCTGCCTTTTACTATCTATATAGAGAGGTTTTCATGAGAAAGTAGAGATAAATGAATATGTTCAATAACCTTTCTTTTTCTTTATGAAATGCTCGTTTAATGGGCTGTTAATAATCAAAAATACAACTTTTAATTGGAGATTTCCATGAATCCAACAGATTTTACTTGTTATTTAACCATGTAATTGAGCACTAGTATTTTTCCATGGGCTGACCCATTTAGGAGGGGAGCTAAATTCAGATTGTGTTTTATTAGCAAAGTGTTACCAGAAATAGTGTATACTCTTTTGAGATACTCTTGAAGCATAGTTGTGGTATAAAAATTGACTTTATCCAGGAGAGGTAAATGCTGGTCCTCAAATCTCTTTTTTATAGGAACTTCCTTACTCTCCCCTCTCCCTTTAGAAAAGCAAGTAGGAAACAATCAAGCAGCTAAGTTTTTTAGATATGACTTGGGACTTCCTTTCTGTTGAATTCAGTAGAATGATATTGGGAAGATAGATAAAGATTGATTATAAATTAATGTGTTTCTAGACCATTATGAAGCAGATGCATCATATATACTATTTTTGTTTACTGATGAATTCACTTTTGGTTAAACTGGTATAAGCATTCTGAAAAAGAATAACAGAGTTGTCAAGGAAGAAAATTTTTGCTGCAAAACTGGTTCGACCTGAACAAGGGACAACCTATAATATTCCTTGTCTTACATGTACTTAATTATCTGTTTAACCCTAACAGTCTTTAGGGACTGAAAGAGTGGAAGTGGAATCAAATTCTAGTGATACAGCCTGATTACTTCTAAAGAACCCTTCAACTATAAGGATAATTACTCACTAGAACAAACCAGTCTTCAGATAATCGGTTAAAAAAATGACCAGTGTTTTGTCTTGAATAGTTTAGGTATTTCCTACATTGCAGGGGACTGGTCAGATGACAGTCACTGAATTTTCTAGTGAGAAACAGACAGGTAAATGGGCTATAATAAGTGCCAATGACTTACTGTAGGTTTTAGTCTCTCAGTAAAAGACTTTCCAAATTTGCTGTGTTTGAGAGTGCATCTGAGTAAGGTTATCTTGAATAAGAACTCTTGTGTTTGGTTAAATTTTTTGAAATATTGAATCTGTTATCACCATTTAGCTGAGTGGACAGTGAAGTTTATGTAGCGAGAATTTTAAATTCTAGGGTAGAAGGATACTAGTAAGGAATTCATTTTTTAGATAGTTAGTCCAATATCTTATAGGATGTATCGACAACTGTTTTGCTAAGTGGCAGAGAGGATTGTATAGGAGGGAAATATGTTAATAGGGAGTGTGTTTCATTTTAATACATACTTTAATCTTACCCCATTCCCTTACCTACAAACATAGCCATATAATTAATTTCTATAGAAAAAAATACATTGCTGAATTGATAAATCTTTTTTATATTTTGCTCTATGTAAGATACTTATCCATCCCCATTTTTTTATATATACACACACATGTATACACACAAACACACATAAATATTTTGAGACCGGGTCTTGCTCTGTGGCCCAGGCTCATAGTTCATTGCAACCTCAAATTCCTGGACTCAAGTGATCTTCCTGTCTCAGATTCCCAAAGTGCTAGAATTATAGGCGTGAGCCACTGTACCTGGCTTTCAACCCCAATTTTAGTTTGCTAATTTATTTTTTTGAGACAGGGTCTCACTATGTTGCTTGGGCTAGAGTGCAGTGGTGTCATTGTAGCTTACTGCCACCTCAAACTCCTGGGCTGAAGGGATCCTCCTGCCTCAGCCTCCCAAGTAGCTGAGATTACAGGCACACGCCCAACTAATTTTTTTGTATTTTTCTTAGAGATGAGGTCCCGCTGTGGTGCTCTCAGGTTGGTTTTGAATTCCTGGCCTCAAGCGATCCTCCTGCCTCAGCCTCTTGAGTAGCTGGTAGTACAGCCACTGGCCACCAAGCCCAGGTTTTTTTTTTTTTTTTTTTTAATTCATTTTGTAGAGATGAGGTCTCACTGTGTTACCCAGGCTGGTCTCAAAGTCCTGGCCTCAAGTGATTGCTATTATGTTTTTAGGTATTCATTTCCTCTCTTCCTGTCTTGTAGTGTAGCACTGTCCAGTGGAAGTATAATGTGAGCCACATGTGTAATTTAAAGTTTTCTAAGGCTGAGTGTTGTAGCTGGTGCCTATAATTGTAGCACTTTGGGAAGTTGAGGCATGAGGATTGCTTGAGTCCAGACCAATCTGGGCAACATGGTGAGACCCAGTCTTTACAAAAAATTCAAAAATTTGCCAGACATGGTGGTGAGTGCCTGTAGTGCTAGCTACTCAGGAAGCTGAGGCAGAAGGATCATTTGAACCCAGTAGTTTGAGGCTACGGTGAGCTATGATCATGCCACTGTACTCCAGCCTGGGTGACAGAGTGAGACCCTGTCTCTTTATATACACACACACACACACACACACACACATATACATGTGTATATTGGCTATTGTATTAATAACACAGTTCTAAGGCTGTAAGCCCAACTGAACTTGGTAATGCTTATTGGTAAAAATTTCTTCTATGTGGTGATCGGTGAACCCTCTTTGAATTTTGTGCTAAATTGTCAGTGTGCTATAGAATCTCAAAGGTAGGGAGAGCCCCATACCTTATGTCAGGGTACCAACTATCTGCTAAGTTGGGCATAGTTTCTTCAGCAGCCTTGACGTATCTTTATATATTTTCCCCTTATAGCCTATCTATGCTGTTTTTTTCTTAATGTCTGTCATCAATATTACTGTTTATCATTTCTGAAATCTTAAGTGATAATATAGTACTTATGGCCCATGGCTTTTCTCTATGGTGCTTGAGTCATTAGGATTTGCATGGTCAGTCTTCCATATTATCAGGCTTTCCAAGAACATTTCTGAGAAAAATTAAGTGCTGAGAAGGTCTGCTTTCTCTTTTTTTCTCTCCATTGAGATTTTTTTTAAAACCATAATTTCTTACTATGTTTCTTACTGTAGACTCATATAAATCTGTCCAAGGTCACACCAGCTACCAAGTGTTTGAGCTGGATTATAGGGCATGAAAAATATGAGATAGATTGTGGACCCTGTAGACCAGTATATCTCTTGCACCTATGTCTTTTTAAAATGATAGGAAATAGTAAAAACGGAATACTGAAAAACAACAGTAAAAAGGAACACTTTCAGAGCACATGAGGTTGTAAACCAGAATAATAATGTTGTTGCTTTCTAAGTATTCTTTACTGTATAATGTAAGTAATGTGTTCAGTAAGTGAGCACAAATTTATAGAATTCACAGGTAAGGTGTAATCTGGATTTTAATATAGTTCTTTTGTTCATGGAGATATGTTAAGATACCTGATATTGATAATATAAATTTAAGAATTAAAAAAAATTACTTTGAAGACTACAGACATATAGATTAATGTAGTGGTTCTCAAATTTGGCTGCATGTGGGAATTACCTAGAGAGCTTGAAAGAAATTATTGATGCTTATATCTTAACCTGGGGCTGTGGCCTGGGCTTTGGGATTTTTTTTTTTTTTTTTTGACACAGAGTCTTGCTCTGTTGCCTGGGCTAGAGTGCCATGATGTCAGCCTAGCACACAGCAACCTAAAATTCCTGGGCTCAAGCAATCCTCCTGCCTCAGCCTCTCAAGTAGCTGGAACTACAGGCATGAACCACCACACCTGGCTAATTTTTTCTATTTTTAGTTGCCCTGGTAGTTTCTTTGATTATTAGTAGAGACTCATTCTTGCTCAGGCTGGGCTCAAGCTCCTGACCTCAAGCAATTCTTCGGCCTTGGCCTCCCATATTGCTAGGATGACAGGCATGAGCCACTGTGCCTGGCCTGGAATTTTTAAAAGATCCTAATGTAAGAGAAGTTTGAAAACTGTTGAATTTGTGGAATAAAAATAATCTAGGAATTAAGATGAGTAGGTTTTTTTTTTATTGTTGTAAAATATATATAACATAAAATTTACAATTTTTCAGTGTATTGTTCAGTGACATTAATTAAGTACATTCGTACTGTTTGCATCTATAACCACTGTGTATCTGTAGAACTTTTTCATCATCCCAAGCTGAAAATCTGCGCATGAAACAATAATTCCTCATTTCTCTCTTCCCAAGCCCCTTGTAACCACCATTCTACTTTCTTCCTCTATGAATTTGTCTTTTAAGTGGAATCATACAATATTTGTCCTTTTGTGTCTGGCTTATTTCACTTAGCATAATGTCTTCAGGGTTCATTCATGTTGTAGCATATGACAGGATTTTGCTTCTTGTTAAGGCAGAGTAATACTTCATCATATGATATTCCACATTTTGTTTATTCATTCATCAGTGGGCATGTGGGTTGTTTCTACCTTTTGGCTATTGTGAATAATGCTGCCTTTAACACTGGTGTACAAATCTCTCTTCAGATCTCTGCTTTCAGTTCTTTTGGGTATTTACCCAGTAGTGGAATTGTTGTATTATATGGTAATTCTAAGTTTAAATTTTTGAGGAATCTCCATACCGTTTTCTACCGTGGCTGCAGTAGTTTCCATTCCCAACATCAGTGCAGAAGAATTCCAATTTCTTCACATCCTCACCAACACTTGTTTCCTGTTTTTTAAAAAATAATGGCCATTTTTGTGCGCGTGAAATGGTATCTTATTATGTTCTTGATTTGCATTTCCCTAATAATTAGTGATATTGAGCATCTTATGTGTTTATTTGCTGTTTGTATATCATTTTTGAAAAAATGTCTTTTTAGTTTCTTTGCCTATGTTTTAATTGGTTGTTAGGATGACTAGGATTTTAAGTCAGCATTCCTTTTAACTAGTTTTATGATTTTAAGGCAAGCCATTTGACCTCTTTGTGCCTCAAATTTCCCACCAGCAAAATGGGATATCATTTTTCTGTAGCTTTCTAATACAAATGCTAAAAATAGATTAGATATGGCACCACCTAATGTAGTGTACGTATTGAAGTGTTGCTATTAAAACAACTCACTTTAATTTTTAAGCATGTCTTCATTTTCTGTCTTAGAAATAAACAATCTTTTGTTTAATTTGAGTATTTGATTGAGGAACATTTCTTTCTGCAACAGAAGATTGTTCAGGTTTCACTTGTAAAATTCTGCCTCATACATTTTGTTTTGGATATTACACTATGAACTCCTGGAAAGCATTGGTGTTCTCTACAGTTCTTTTTTTTTTCCTTTTCTTTTTCCTGAGACGGAGTCTCACTCTCTTGTCTGGACTAGAGTGCCGTGGCATCAGCCTAGCTCACAGCAACCTCAAACTCTTGGGCTCAAGCGATCCTCCTGCTCAGCCTCCCAGGTAGCTGGGACTTCAGGCATGCGCCACCATGCCCAGCTAATTTTTTCTATTTTTTTTTTAGTTGTTTGGCTAATTTCTTTCTATTTATGGTAGAGACAGGCTCTTGCTCTTGCTTAGGCTGGTCTCGAACTCCTGAGCTCAAGCAGTCCTCCCGCCTCAGCCTGGCGGGATTACAGGCATGAGCCACCGAGCCCGGCCTACAATTCTTAATAGTACCTTGGGCTGTCATTGTAGTTAAATGTATTTGTTTTTTAACTCTACTTTTCTAAGTGCTAATTACCAAAATTGTTTAAGATGATGTTATTAATGATAACATTTCTCTTTGAAAGAAAAGCCATTCTGAATTTAGTATGCCCGTATTTCTTAACATTCTCTGTCTTATAATATTCTCTGACTTGGGAGGCTGAGGTAGGAGGATCATTTGAGCAGAAGAGTTCGAGGCTGTGTAACACTACGATTGTGTGCCTGTGAACAGCAACTGCATTGCAACCGGGGTAACAAAGTGAGACCCTGTCTATTTTTTTTTTTCTTTTTGATAAAAGAATCTCAGCAATTTTATCCCATATTTAGTATAGTTTTTCTCCAGTACGTACAAACTCAGTTTATTTTAAATCATTTTCTATTACAAAAAGATTAGACTACTGTATATTGGGATAATGTGCTAGCAGTATAGGAGGTGATGTTTTTTCTTTGATCATAGACCACTGGGATTGAGTTGCTGATAAATAGGGCAGTAGTGTAGATAAACAGTGTGAGCTGAGCACATTAGTCACTTGGTGTTTTGTATTTTATTTTTTTTAGAGACAGGGTCTTGTTCTGTCACCCAGTCTGAAGTGCAGTGGCCTCATCATAGCTCACTGCAACCTCAAACTCCTGGGCTTAAGCAATCTTCCTGCCTCAGCCTCGCAAGTAGCTGGGACTACATGTGCACACCACCCATACCCAGCTAATTTTTTTTATTATTCATAGAGACAGACTCTTGGCTATGTTGCCTAGGTGCTAGTCTCAAACTCCTGGACTCAAGTGATTCTCCTGCCTTGGCCTCCCAGAGTGCTGGGATTGTAGACATGAGCCACTGTGCCCGGTAGTCACTTTTGCACTTTGGAATGTTGGGTTTTTACGAAGACCTTTTGGAGACAAATTTATCACTTTACATTAAAAAGTTAAATTTTCTTTTGTGGTTTAAAAATTAAAAGTGCTCACTGGAAAGGCTGTTCGGGAAATTGAAAAATAGCCTTTATGATTTTTGAACATACCAGATTAAATTCTTCCTAAATAATATTTAAGAGAAGTTGAGTTAATGTACTTTTTAACATTTCCCATATTATAATAATCTTCAGGAAAATAGATTTTTATCACATTTTTTTGGTCATGAGAAAACTTTATTTTGAATATCTTTTTATTCTCTTTTTTATTCTTAAATGAAATAGAGTTGAAAGCTATATTTTTAAGAACTATACTGCACTGATAAAAGGAGCAGTAGATATAAGGATATGAAATTCAGGTCTCTTATCCTTCTTGTCTTTTAGAGATAAAAAACATGAGACTGTCTTAGATTATTGCTTTTATTTACAAATATTCTTGGAACTATTTGCAATTCAGATTTTAAAATTTGCTATTCAGTTACTAAGTAAGCAGACAGCTTTTATAATCACTTCTATAGCATACTTGATCCCTAAAGTTAATCAAATTACAATTTCTCTGTATAATAGGTTAGTCTTACTTGAGTCTCTTCCTTTTTTTCTTTCCCCCTCCCCTCCCCTGCCCTCCCCTTGTTCCCCTCCCCTCATCCCCCTCTTCTCTCTTCCCTCTTCCGCCTTCCCTTCCCTTGGGAGTCTTGCCCTGTTGCGTAGGGTATAGTGCAGTGGCTATTTACAGGCATGATCATAGTATGGTACAACCTCAAACTCCTGGCTTCAAGGATTTTCCTGTCTCAGGCTCCTGAGTAGCTGGGACTTCAAGCATATGCTGCACCCAGCTCTTCAATAATAAATGTTTTCCTTGACATAGTATTTTTAGTTAGTAATTCCCCTTTAAACTCTTTTTAAAAAAAATTGCCCCTTCTACCAAGACATATGTCTTTTATAGTTGCCTGAAAAACTTGTAAGAAGCTTGTAATATTGAAAAACAGTCATTCTAGCTCCTTGAATATTGATTTTATTTATTCTTTAAGTGTTTAGCATTTTATTTTGGTACTCTCATATCCTTTATTATAGTTAAGAGTGAAAAATGTTTTGAAAATTGGTTTCTGCCTGTTGAATGTCAATACATATAATGAGCATGATGGGCATATAGTTCTCAGAAATTAAATATTAGTGGGTTGCTAAAATAAAAATGCTGTTTAGAGATTGTTACAAATGTATATGCTCTGTAACTCAGCTTTAACAATTATGCAGGCTGGGTATGGTGGCTCATGCCTGTAATCCTAGCACTTTTGGAGGCTGAGGTGGGAGGATTTCTTAAGGCCAGGAATTTGAGACCAGCCTGAGCAAGAGCAACATGCTGTCTCTACAAAAAATAGAAAAATTAGCCTGGCATGGTGGTGTGTGCCTGTAGTCCTAGCTAGCCAGGAGACTGAGGCAGGAGAATTGCTTGAACCCAGGAGTGTGAGGTTGCATTGAGCTATGGTGATGCCACTGCACTCTAGCCCAAGCAACAGAGTGAGACCCTGTCTCAGAAAAAAAAAAAAAAAAAAAAAATTCAAGTATCTAGATCGCCTTGTTAAGACATTTTGATAGCATCCTGTACTTGATTTTTTGTTATAGCACTTATAGTGGTAATCAGTTGTGTGCCTAGCATAATGCCATGGGCTTAACTTAAAAATATTTGTTGAATAAAAGAATGACACTTGGCTTTTACTTGGTGGCTTAGTATATAGTACATACAGAGCTGAGTATAATGCTAAGTTTAATGCAGAGTTCTTTCAGATGTGTGTGTGTGGTTTTTTTGATTTGTGTTTTGAGCATTTGGAGTTAGGTTTCTATTTGGTAGGTTTTTTGTGTGTTTTGCAGTATAGGTACCTTAACCATTGCTGGAAAATACTGCTGGATAGCAATAGTACAGTTGAGCTCCTTTAAATGAGCAATAGCAATGGTCTGTTTCTGTGTGGACGGTTTTCCAAGTTTTTATTAGTTAATAGTTTCTTTACTCATCTTGATGATTATTTTAGATTTATACCCTTTTTACCAAAGCAAATGTGTGTAAGTCTTAATAATTCCTCAACCCATAGCTATTCTAATAAAATTAACATTTTATTCTGAGGAGCAACAAGCTTAATTTAATTTTTCTCTTTTCTATTAAAAACTATTGATTAAATGCAGTATGGTATCTTGGGTTGGATCCTGGTACAGAAAAAGAGCATTAGTGGAAAATCCAATTAAAGATTGGAGTTTAGCTAATAGTAATCTATCAACATTAATTATATGTCTGACAAATAATAGCAGGTTCTAAGATGTTTGTAAATGTTAGGGGAAACTAGCCAGGTGCAGGGCAGTGGCTCATGCTTGTAATCCCAGCTATTCGGGAACTCAGGATAGGAGGATTGCTTGAGGGCAGTAGTTCAAGAGTAGCATAGGCAACATGTCTAGACCCTGTCTCAAAAAAAAGCAACCTAAAAAACAGCAACCAAAAACAGACTAGAGGGAACTGGGTAAAGAGTATATGGGAATTCCATATGCTGTCTTTGCAACATTTCTATAAATTTAAAATTATTCATAAACAAAAAGTTTATTAAATAAAAGCTATTGGAGTGAGGAAGGATATATAGTAATCACTGGTAAGTGTATAGAATCCATAATTTTTTAACAATTAAAAAAATTTTAATATAACTTAAGCAGAACAGAATGGTATTATAAATTTAAAAAAAAAAATTAAGGATTCCTGCTTAAATACCTCAATCCCATTCCCAGAAGTAACCAGGTGGTTTTGTTTTTTAATTTTTTTGTTCTTCTGGTGGTTACTAACGTAATTCCAGAGATACTTATACTACCCAGAGGTAGTACTTATACTCTGGGTAGTATAAGTATCTACTTTGATACTTTGATTTATCCACTTCGAATAATATCTACTGTTTCCTTAACATGAAAGATAAGATTTATTTTATTAGTTATATTTGTTTTAGTTTTCTGTCACTTTAATTTTAAAATTTTATTTCTATTTAAAAAATTGTTTTAGGCTAGTCAAGTACAGTAATGAAAAGAGATGAAAGAACAGAGCAAAGACTTTGAACTGATACTGAAAAATCAGTTGAGATAACGCATTATCTCTGGACCAGTCTCTGTCAGTTACTTATATAACTTGAATAATATACTTAAATTCCATTTTCTTATTCTATCAACTTGAGACATTATCTGTTGACTCCATAATATGTATAAAATGAAGAAATTCTCAGCTCTGTGTTGCTATTCACCTCTTTTCTATGATCTATTTTCCTATTTCTATTAGCTCTAGCATTACTTTTACTATAACTTAATTTAAATTCATTATGCCTTGCCTTGTCCAGAAAAAATATAAGAGGGCTTGTATATATATTCATCAGGTTTTGAGTTGATTAATGATCATAATTTAAAGAACTGATTCTTCAGGATGAATTTTTAAGATCAATGTGTGGAAATGGAATAAAAGTGGATTCTTCTCAGTGTACAATCTCATTCCCTTCTCAGCTACTTGATGTTTCTAAGTTGTATCTTCAGGATACATCTGCTGTCTTTGGAAACTTTTATTTTGTAACCTGTGTACCTAGCTATACCTAAATTTTATAAGATGTACTATTTTGCATGTATCCTTGATTCTAGGATGCCTTCAACTGGAAGATCCATCTTTGCTTTAAAATAACTTCATTGGTTGGCAGGGGATTACATTAAGTGATTGATTAGATACAGCCCAATTACAGAAGTAATAAAATGGAAAAATATATTTATATTTTCTTATAGAGAGGGAAAATATGCAAAAATAAAAATTCAGTCACCTTCAATTCTGTTGCCCACCTAGACTTTTTTAACCACAGAAAACTTTTTCCTCTTAAAAAAAATTGGGAGCCAGATATGGTGGCATGTGCCTATAGTTAGTTCCAGCTACTTGGGAGGCTGAGGTAAGATGATCCCTTGAGCCCAGGAGTTAGAGGCCAGCCTGGGCAACATAGTGAGACTGAATCTGTTTGTTTGTTTTTTTTTTTGAGACGGGATCTCACTCTGTTGCTCCGGATAGAGTGCAGTGGCGTTATAACTCGCTGCAACTTCAAACTCCTGGGCTGAAGTGATCCTCCTGTCTCAGCCTCTAGGGTAGCTGGGACTACAGGCGTGTGCCATGATGCCCAGCTAATTGTTTTATTTTTAGTAAAGACAGGGTCTCGCTCTTACTCGGGCTGGTCTCAGAACTCCTAAGCTCAAGCTATCCTCTTGCCTCGGTCTCTCAGAGTGCTGGGATTACAGGCATGAGCCACAGTGCCTGACCAAAGAAACCCATCTCTTAAAAAAAGAAAAAAGTGGAGACCATGCTATTTTGGTAGCCTATCCTTTTCCATTAAACCCACGCTTCCACCTTAACTTATATTCACGTGGCTTTATAATAATTGTATGTGTGGGTGTACTTAACTTGTTTAACTGGTTCCTATATTTGCAGCCTTTTCTGTTATAATATAAACAATTCTATGAAGAACATTTCTTATAGCTAAATCTTTGCTTATATTCATGATATTTTCCTTCAGATGATAAAGTGGAATTTCTAGGCTAAACAGTATGCATTTTTGTGGTATAACTTCTTAATAAAGAAAAGCAGCGTAACTTTTTTGGCCTTTGATCATCACTAAAATATAACTTTTTCTTCTTTGTTAGTGAACACTTGTCCTGCTCTTTCACCTTTTTCTTGCATGGAGACAGCAATGTTTGTACCAGTGTGGAAATTAACCAACATCAACCTGTATACCTTCTCAGTGAAGAGCATATCACCCTTGCTCAACAGTCTAATAGCCCATTTCAAGGTAGAATATTTTATTGTCTTAGGTATTCTTTTATTATTGTTTCAAGAAGATCCTTATTGAAGTTGGTAAGTTTACATTTTGGGGTTGTCAGGATTTCGCTCTTCAGCTTAATGATTTTGATATAGTTTATTCTTTTCTTCCCCATTAGAGTATTAAGTCAACAGAATAAGTTTTTTTAATACAAGTATTATTTAAAAAATCCTTAAACATGAATGGTAACATAGTTTAAAGTGTTCTCTTAGGTAGCATGTTGCAGTTATGTGTTGACATTTTCAAGATCATCTTGTGTATCAGGTCATATAAGCCAGATTTGAAATTAGGTGCACAGGGACTTTTGATACTATTTATACCATGAAAATGGTTGAATTCTAGAGAAAGTATTTTATAAGATTCCTAGTTTGTTTTTAAGGACTGGCATTGTGTTCTTAATTTTAAACCTAGTGTTTGCTTTTTAAAATTTATGTAGCAGTACATTGTAAACAGATTTATATATTCCATTGTTTTTTCCTCAAATTGTTTTTCCTTAGGGGGAGTCAAGTAAGTTGAAGGATAGGTACATAAATATCCCCAGTTATCTATTTGAGACTTTAGGGTAGACAAAGTTTTAACAGTTTATTCAGTGTGGTACTTTCTCTTCATAATATTGAAGTATAATAAATTGATTTTCTCTGGAATGATCATTATGAGTTTTTTTCTTTGTTAGAATTTCGTAATTACTTACCACACTATTCAGTGTAATTTTATTTGGTGTAACAGTCCTTAGTTGCTTAATTGATGTCTGCTTTGGGTTTCTAGTTATCTTAAGCCCATTTGGACTAAATGGCACTCTCACAGGACAGGCATTCAAGATGTCTGATTCAGCTACAAAAAAATTGATTGGTGAATGGAAACAGTTCTATCCTATCTCATGTTGCTTGAAGGAGATGTCTGAAGAAAAACAGGAAGATATGGATTGGGAAGATGATTCTTTAGCTGCAGTAGAAGTTCTTGTTGGTATGGATTCGGAGTATTAATCCTAAGGGGAAAATAGATGACTACATATATTAGATTTTCTTGAGTAAGAAACAACTCTAATACCTCTAATACCTGGTGGTTTTCAACACCAAACATTTATTTCTCGTTTCCTGCTCACATTATGTAAGGGTACAGCTTGGCTGTGGTTTGGCTCCATGTATCTTCTCATTCTATAACCTAGGTTAAATGAGTACCTAGTAATGTATATGGGACATGCTGTTCTTATGAAAATAGAGTCTGAGCCTAAACATGTAAGTGTATTTAAAGCTTATGTTGAGATACGGTGTATGTTATATCTGCTCATATTGCATTAGACAAGACTAGTTACCATGGCCAAGCCAAAGTCACAGACATATATTCTGTCTAGAAGGAAGCATGCTAAGGGTCTAATGGGAATAAGCATGAGTGAATTAATATTTAGAGGCTGGAAAGTTGACAACCTGTGTTATGCAGTGTTTTAATATTTGGTAAAACTGTTACCTCTAGTAACTTAAAAGGCAGAAAAGACTGTCTTTGATATGATCTGCCTAGATCAGCCTTTTTCAGATTGGGCGTATTCTATAGGTCTTCTCATTCAGGGACCCAAGTTAACAAAGTAACTCATATCAGGCACATGCTAATCTCATAGCAGAGGACAGAAGTGAGAGAGGCTGTCCTGACCCTGCAAGCACATTTAAAACTCCTGTTAGGATGTGGCATATATCACATGCACTTAAATTCTGGAGCAAATCACATAGCCAAGACATACACTTCACCTTAGAGAGACATGGGAGGCATCGAAAATGTATAATTCAGCAGATAATTAGAATTTGTAATACTGTGTTTGATGGAATCTGATGGTAATGTGAATATATGAAGATTGCCTCATTTTTTTAAAATAAAAAGATCACCAGTGTTTAATTTCAATAAATACATCACTACCAGAACAGTTATGACAAAAAACAGAAACAAAACACATTTATTAGACTTTGCAATAGAGACATATATATTATAGAATAAAATAGAAAATGGTCCATAATTCTAGTGTCCAGATTACCTTTGTTAAACTTGTAAAACAAAATTTAAAAAATAATACACGTTATAATTGGTCAAATGTGCAAATAAAGATTTAAAAAAAAAAACAAATGCATTCATAGAAAATCTAAAAATGAAAAGAGAAAGCTACTTTCTTCTAAGTCTCTCGCACCAAAGGTAACCACTTCTAACAGCTTATTGTGGTTTCTTAAAAAAAAAATCTCATGACAGGACATATATTTATGAAAATATATTTTTTGTTTGCACAAATGTGGTATCACATCTACTTTTCCATTATAGTTCTTTTGAGTGAAACTAATTCCACTATGGTCACAATAGTAATTGATTTTCCTCTCCGTTGTTTTTTCAGCTGGTGTCAGAATGATCTACCCAGCATGCTTTGTTCTAGTCCCTCAGTCAGACATTCCTACTCCTAGCTCTGTGGGATCCTCTCACTGTTCAACTTCTTGCTTGGGTGTCCACCAAGTGCCTGCTTCCACAAGAGATCCTGCTATGTCTTCAGTTACTCTTACACCACCTACATCTCCTGAGGAAGTCCAAACAGGTATTGTCCTAATTTGTTCCATCAGCTTTGGTGATAAATCTGTTAGTTTGAATATGGCAAGCACTTGAAAAATATTTTATTTTAAAATAGTTTCAAACTTCTTGAAAAGTTGCAAGTATAGTTCGAAGGATTCCCTCATCCAGATTTCCAAACTGTTAATGTGTGCTCTATCAACCGCTCTGTATGTGTATATTCATTATCATTGATCTTTTTCTGAACCATTTGAAAACAAACTGCAGACATGATGCCCCATCACTCCTGCATACTCAGTGTATTTCCCAAAACTAAGGATACTATCCTGTACTACCATTGTTTGATCCTCCAAGTAAGGAAATCAGCACTGATACACTACTATCCAGTTTGCATCCCTTGATTTAGATTTTTTGCTTTCTATTTAAAATGGTGTACTTTTAGAGGGATGTCATGGCTTGTGCCTGTAATCCCTGCTACTCTGGAGGCTGAGGTGGGAAGATCACTTGAGGCCAGGAGTTTGAGACCAGCCTAGGCAGCATAACGAGACCCCATCTCTTAAAATAAAAAAAAAGAAATTAAAAATTAGCCAAGTGCAGTGGCTTCTGCCTATAGTTCTGGCTACTTGGGAGGCTGAAGTGGGAGGATCACTTGAGCCCAATAGTTCAAGGCTTCAGGGAGCTGTGATCATGCTACTGCATTCTAGCCTGAGTAACAGAGTAGGACCCCATCTCTTAAATAAATAAATAAAGTAATATGCTTTTTGCCTCAAAATATAAATAGCCTTATCAGGTAGCTGGAGCAAATTGTATCACAAATCAAAAAGACTTTTTTCTTTTTGAGACACAGTCTCACTCTGTCACCCTGGCTAGAGTGTAGTGGTGTTATCATAGCTCACTGCAACCTCCAATTCCTGGGCTCAAGTGATCCTCTTGCCTCAGCCTCCCAAGTAAGTGGGACTACAGGCACGTGCCATGATGCCCCGTTAATGTTTCTATTTTTAGTAGAAATGTGGTCTTGCTTTTGCTTAGGGTGGTCTTGAACTGATCAAGCAGTCCTCCTGCCTTGGCCTCCCAGAGTGCTAAGATTACAGATGTGAGCTACCACACCTGGCCGACCCAAATCTTTAAACCTTTCTTTAAACATACCTTTATTCTCCTACAGCCTATTCTTTTTTGTTTTTAGTTGATCCTCAGTCTGCCCAGAAGTGGGTCAAATTTTCTTCAGTATCTGATGGTTTCAACTCTGATAATACTAGCCACCATGGAGGGAAAATACCCAGAAAATTAGCAAATCACGTAGTGGATAGAGTTTGGCAAGAATGCAATATGAACAGAGCACAGAACAAGTACGTATTTTCATTTTCAAGTTCAAAAATTGCATGTTGGCAGTCAGTTGTAATTAGAAGGTATTTAACATATACAGTCATTTGTATGACTTTAATTCAACAATTGATTTTAAAAATTATAATGCTAAGTTCATGTTTAATAACAATTTTTATGAATTCTAAAGAATCTTGTAATTTTGAATCTTAGGAGGAAGTATTCCGCTTCATCAAGTGGTCTGTGTGAAGAAGAGATAGCTGATAAAGTGGCATCCTGGGATTTTGTTGAAGCCACACAAAGAACAAATTGCAGTTGTTTGAGGTAGATTTTTTCCCAGTTGATTGCCTGTGTGTGATAGTTTTTTATGCTACTGAATACTTATGTCCCACTTTATTTGAGGTAGCTTACATAAACACAGTATGTTAGAATTTTTTAAAAGAAAACCAAGAAAAAAAAATTCGGTCATTTGAAGCTGATATATAGAAGTACATACAAATGCATGCCGTAAGTTCTTTCACTGTTATCAGAGGTGAACTCTGAAAACTCTGTTTTCTAACTGCCAAATAAAAGAGAATTTTATATTGGATTATGGTATATGTAGCATCTATAAGGTAAAAGGCACATAAGTCTGTGGAGAAAAGCATTTCTTGATGTCACTGCCTGAGAAATTTCTCCCAAGGGTCCTTATAAAAGAGATGATATACTAGATAAAAAATTCTGCAATTTTTTTTAAATATAGTAAATACAGTGTTGGGTTTTGTGGAGTAATTTCTCACAACATTCTTTGGGGAGCTATAGGTGAAATGCTGAAATAAGATTCAGAAAATATGATTCTACGAGGGACCAAAGCTCTGTTGTCAAAATATAAGCTTTCAAATGGACTATATTGTTTGAAAGATTGGTAGAAGAATGGATGAACTTGGAATTCTTTAGACAGTTTATTTATTTTATATATTGGGGCCTTTTGTTGAGATTTGGTTATCAGAGGCTTTAAGATTATATTATCTAGAGTTTATTATTTTATTCTGCAGATTAAAGGTAGATCATATGCTTTTGCAGTCAAGTAAACAGGAATGGCCTTTACATCCCTAACCAGGACTTGTGATCGAATAGATGGTCACCCCTCTTTCCCATGGAAGTGAGCCAAAGGAATGGAGTACCTGCAGGTTAGGGCCAAAGTTTTTCTTACATTAGCTCTATTTTGTTCGAATACAATGACAGACTCTCAAGTGTTCTGGTATGTTTTTACATAGATCGAATATTCTTACACAGACATTTTGGATTAAAGAATGTATAATTTTTTTAAGTCTGGCAATTTTTTTGAAAACTTGCCTCGTGTTGATTAAAAAATATGCACAGATTAGCTCCTGTTTAACAGTTTAAAATAAAAACCACACCTAGTCTTGAATGTAATTTGTGCAAGCCTGGGGGGATCTGCAAACTGATCAACAGGCCAAATTTGGCCCACTACCTGTTTATGGCCTGCAAGCTGGAAATTATTTATTCATTTTCAAAAAGGTGAAAAAAAAATAAAAAATGTTTAATGACACATGAAAATTGTAAAATTGAAATTTTAGTATCCATAAATAAGGATTTATTAGAACACGGCCACATCCATTTATTTACGTATTGTCTGTGACTGCTTTTGCCCTGTAGTGACTGAGTTGAGTAGTTGCAGCACAGTTTGTATGGCCTGAAATATTTACTATCTGGTCCCTTACAGAAATATCTGCCAATCCCTGGTCTAAGACCAATTAAATACTTAAATGAAATTAAACTTTTCTTTCCCTTTATTAGCATTTTTATCAAGCAGCTCTTTTTTAGTTCCTAACCTAGACTTTTGCTTCATTCTTTTTGAAAAGATATGGATTTTAAGTATTTTGTCTAAAATGGTTTTAGAGGATGGTACTCAAGAATGCATGTTGGTAATGTAAGTTTAAATTCTTGGTCTTGCTCTGCCCAGTGGTTCATGCCTGTAATCCCAGGAAGGCTGAGGGGAGAGGATTGCTGAAGGCTAAGAGTTTGAGACCAGCTTGTGCAACATAGAGAGGACCTGTCTCTAAAAAGAAAAAGAAAAATTAGCTGAGCATGATGGCATGTGGGGCATGCCTATAGTCCTAGCTACTCAGGAAGTTGAGGCAGGAGGATTGCTTGAACTTAGGAGTTCGAGGCTTCAGTGAGCTATGATCACACCACTGCATTCCAGCCAGGGTGACAGTGAGATCTCATCTCTTAAAAATAAATAAATAAATAAATAAATTCTTGGTCTTTAAGCTGAACTTTTTTTTTTTTTGAGACAGAGTCCCACTCTGTTGCCCGGGCTAGAGTGAGTGCCGTGGCGTCAGCCTAGCTCACAGCAACCTCAAACTCCTGGGCTCAAGCAATCCTTCTGCCTCAGCCTCCCAAGTGGTTGGGACTACAGGCA
>CAUYRT010015374.1:0-15461 GCA_963574885.1 Lepilemur ruficaudatus | reverse complement strand
TTTTTAGTTGTCCAATTAATTTCTTTCTATTTTTAGTAGAGACGGGGTCTCGCTCTTGCTCAGGCTGGTTTCGAACTCCTGACCTTGAGCGATCCTCCCACCTTGGCCTCCCAGAGTGCTAGGATTACAGGCGTGAGCCACCGCACCCAGCCCATACTAAGCTTTTAACATGGGAGATCTGACTTAAGACTTGGGGGTTTTGATTGTTCAGAAGCACATAAGTAATGTTTGTGAAGTATGATTTTTTTAAAAAAAATAAAAGCTCATAATGCAATTTATAGAGCAATAATAAATATATAATGTCCAGATCAAGAAAGAAAACATAAATAGTAGGCTTGGTACTATATATGCCAAACCACATCTGGAAAATTTTTCTGTCAGTTCTGGGTTTGACATTTTAAGCTTAACATTGCTCAGATGAAATCTTGAGATCAAATCATACGAAAAAATATGTTTGAAGGAACTATGGATGTTTATTAAAGAAACTGAAGAAGAAATGGGATTGCAGCCCTGTAAGAGGGGGAAACAGAAATCAGACTAATAGATGATAGTTACAAGGAAACATATTTCCCTTCAGCACAAGAAACAGAGTTCCAATATTTAGAGTCATCCACAGAGGAAATGACTTTAGGGGAAGGGAGCTCAGATTCAAGGCTAAGCCCATTCATGACACTCTTGATTCCTTTCCCACTTCCAATAATTACACCCTTCTCACCTTTATCTTTGCCCAACCTCATTTCCTCATTGGCAGTCATGCATAGGTTTCTCCCATAACATACATAAAGCAAAATTCCTCAGCCGCACATTCCACCGAGCTACTGCCTCTTTCTCCCATCCTCTCTGAAGCCTGACTTTCTGAGATAATGGTGTGCACTTGGCATCTGCCCTCTGGAGCCTTCACTTTCCTGGCAGCCCACCCAGTCTGGCTTCTGCTCCCACCAAGCCACACAGACTGATCTTTGTAAAGTCACTGTGGATAAGTCCAGGCAGTGCTCTTTGTAATTTCTTTTACGTGATGACGCTGTTGACAGCACTGGGTTTTTTTTTTTGTTTTGTTCTGTTTTTTAATCATCTCTTTCCTTGATTTCTCTGACTTTACATTCTCTTGACATCCCTCTGGCTCCTCTGGCCACTCCTCTGAGTCTCCTTTGTGATCTATCTTACATATGATATATATGATGCTCCACCACACTCTGTCCTGGATCTGCTCTATTCTCATTCTACCTGGTATCGTTTCTACGTGGTATCCCTTTAGCGACTCCCATTGCTCTGGCTGCCATTTATACATTGTGGTGCCTTACTTCTAGTGTAGATCTCCTGTTCTGAAATCCATGTCTCTTTCTCCAAAGACCAACTGGAGGGCTTTATTGGAAAAGCCCAGAGTAACCTGAAACTCAATGAGGCCAAACCCTAACTTATAATCTCCCATCTCAGCGTACCTCCCATACCCTCCTCCTTAGGTTCCCCATGTCAGAGAATTATTGGCAGGATGTCATCCAGGTCCCCACCCTCATCCTTACCAGTTCTCCCCATTCCACCTGTCTGCAAGTCCTGAAGACACTCCCTCCAGATCCATCTAATTCTCTCCATTCCTACTGATGCAACCTTGATTCAAGCCATCAACATCTGCCTGGATTAATGCAATAGAATTGATCCTGATACCTTCTTGCCTCTCTCAAAAATTCTCTCTATATTACAGCCAGGTTATTTTTTTTAAAAAAAATTTTTTTTAAATCAGACTGTGTTCTTATCCCCACTCCTCTATCATATACATGATATGTCCAGCCTTCTTAACTTGGCATTCAAGGTCCCTTATGATCTGGCCTCTCTTTGTTCTCCAACCTTATCTCTTGCCATCCCCATTCCCTGTATTCCGGTTTCCAACTATATTATGCCATTAATGGATCCCTGTGGCAGCCATTAGTGATCCCTAAAAATCCATTCATTCTCCCACACTTCATGGGCACATGTCACCCAAATAGAGTCAGAGATCTTGTGTCCCTAAATGACTATGAGGAAGGCCACTTATCTAATCACCTGATTGGATCATGATGTGAGCAAGAAATAAGTATTTTATTGTCTTTAGTCTCTCAGATTTGGGAATTGTTTGTTACAGGAGTCGGCCTACATTGCTAATACAACTATCCACTTTGGAAATGTTAGGTGAAAGAGTAATACACCTCTATAGTCTTTAAGTCACTGTATTTGAGGTCTCTGTGCTACAGCAGCTTAGATTTACACTAACTAATATACCCTCTGGGACAAAACTGCATGCCCTATGCACTCAACCTGTCTGAGCACTTACTGCACTGAAATTGTCTCTTTGTCCATACTCCCCCATTAGCTACTGGATAGCAAGGGCTGCACCCTACATAACTGTATCCACAATACCCAGCATCCCCATCTCCAACATTAGCATCGTCAACTTCACTGGCATTTATTGAATGATCATCTTTCACCAGGGACTGTTCTAGTACTTTATGTAGATTTATTCATTTATTCCTCAAAGCAATCCTTTGAGAATAAGTACTCTTTTATCCCCATTTTATAGAGTGGGAAACTGAGGCCCAGAGAGATTAAGAACCCTCCCCATGCCCACACACCTAGGAAGTGAAAAACTAAGATATGGTCCTGCAAGCTTAAACAGTACACTACATGTTGTAGAAGCTGAATAAATCTTCCTTAAATTAATAAATTGAACTGACTTAGTAAATTCTAGTTGGTTGGCTACAGAAAGGATTTTGCTGTGGTGACAGATTGGACTACAGAAGTATTTCTCAACTGTCTTGAGTGAAGGACTTTTTAAAATTTCTAACCTATTGTGGTCTGATACTTTTGTATAATATAAAATCACGTGTTTGACTATAATAGCCATATCAAATACAACAAAAGCTTCTAAACATTTATTCCATTTCCCTGCTTAATCATCATAACCCAGTAAAAGAGATTATGAAGTGGCACCAGTCTGTGGACCATGCTTTGAGCTCCACACTGGACTAAAGAACCCATGGGGTTCCTTCCAACTCTAAGATGATGTATTCTGTAGCATGGGAACACAAAACCCAAGGGGAGAAAAGTATTCTACTTTGAGGGTTTACAAAGAGCCAGTGAGAATCATGTACTCTAAACTTACCTAACAACAGAGTGCTACATGCTAAATGCTCTGGTAAGAAAACCCCACATACATCCAAAGAAACACAGAATACATGTTCCTCAATCTTAGAAAGCATAAATCTAGTAGGGTTTAACTAAATACCCCCAAAATGTGGAAGAGAAAAGAGTATGGTTTAGAATTGTCCTATAAGAAAGAGAAGACCTCATTCAGGTGGCAATTACTAAGGGTTATTTCAAATAAGGTAATATATTCTGTGGAATACAGACAATCCTCTACTTACAATTTTTTGACTCTACAATGATGTAATATGCATTCAGTAGAAACTGTACTTCCAGTTTTGAATTTTGATCTTTTCCTAGACTAGCAATACTGTCTCGAGACGCTGGGCAGTGACAGCAAACTGTAGCTCCCCACCAGCCACGCAACCATGAGGATAAACAACCTACTATGTACTATACAATGTACTATGTGGGCCAGATGATTTTGCCCAGTTGCAGGCTAATGTAAGTGTTCTTAGCACATTTAAGATAGACTAAGCTAAGCTATGATGTTCCGTAGGTTAAGTGTATTAAATTCATTTTTGACTTAGGATATTTTCAGCTTATGATGGGTTTGTCTGGATGTAGCCCCATAGTAAGTCGAATAGTGCTTATACTTTTTGAAATAGTTTTTTTTTAATTGAGACTGCTCCATATATAGTGAAATCAAATATAGGTCGGGCGCGGTGGCTCACGCCTGTAATCCTAGCACTCTGGGAGGCCGAGGTGGGAGGACCGCTTGAGGTCAGGGGTTTGAGACCAGCCTGAGCAAGAGCGAGACTCCCTTCTCTACTAAAAAAAAAAAAAAAAAATAGAAAAAATTAGCTGGGCAACTAAAAATAGAAAAAATTAGCTGGGCACGGTGGCACATGCCTGTAGTCCCAGCTACTCGGGAGGCTGAGGCAGGAGGATTGCTTGAGCCCAGGAGTTTGAGGTTGCTGTGAGCTAGGCTGATGCCACGGCACTCTAGCCCAGGCAACAGAGGGAGACTCTGTCTCAAAAAAATAAAAAAGAAAGAAAGAAAAGAAATATATCCAAGAAATGTTTTAAATGACAAAAAGCAACCAAATGATAGCCAACCTGAGTAAATTGCTATCGCCAATTATATATTCAACAAGTAACTTGTATCTAGAATATATTTAAAAGTCTTACAACTGATTTATAAAAAGATAAATAATCCAATTCAAAATTGGCAAAGGCTCTAAATAGAAGTTTCTCTAAAGAAGATATAAAAATGGCTGATAAGCACATGAACATATGCTCAACATCATTAGTCATTAGGGAAATGCAAATCCAAATTACAATGAGATCCCACTTTACACCCTCTCAGATGGTTATAATCAAAAAGACAGACAATAACAAGTGAAGAAATTGGAACCCTCCTACACTGCTGGTGGAAATGTAAAATGATGCAGCCACTGTGGAAAACAGTCTGGCAGTTCCTCAAGATGTTAAACACAGGGTTATCATATGATCCAGCAATTCCACTCCTACATATATACACAAGACAAATTAAATCATATACCCACACAAGTGTTCACAGCAGCATTATTCATAATTGCCAAAAAGTGGAACAATTCTAATATCCATCATCTGATGAGTGGATAAACAATATACAGCATATTCATAAGATGTAATATTATTTGGCAATACAAAGAAATGAAGTAGTGATATGAGCTACAACATGAATGAGCCTTGAAAACATCATGCTAAATGAAAGAAGCCAGACACAAAGAACCACATATTGTATGATTCCATTTATATGAAATGTCCAGAATAGGCAAATCCAGAGACACGGAAAGTACATAAGTGGTCGCCTAGGGCAAGGGGGAGGAGGGAATGAGGAGTAATTGCTAATGGGTTCAGGGTTTCTTTTGGGGGTGATGAAAATGTTTTAAAATTAGATTGTGGTGGTGGTTGTACCTCTAGAAATATATTTAAAATTATTGAATTGTATTAATATACTTTAAATGGGTAAAATGTATGTATGTGAATTATATCTCAATAAAGTTGCTAAAATAATTGCTATTGCCAGTTTCCTGGAGCCATTCAGAGACAGATAGGCAAGAGGGATTATTGGTCTTTTAAAATAATTCCTATGTTTTTATGCATGGCTAAACTTAAGCCATGACATTGTTCACTAACTCCATCAGCATTACAAAAAGTAAAGAATTAAAAGCGAGGGCAACTTCACCTGCACAGGCACAGCTTAGTGAAGTGCCCCAGGACAAGGAGAATTAGTATAATACAACAGGTTGATGCAAAAAAATGTTTTAGTAAAACAATAACTTGCCATTTAAAATACAAGTTCCTCTCCTGCCTCTGTAAATTAACAGCTGGTCAGCTATTTGTATTTCTAAAACTGAAGTGTTTTGGCAGTTCCCAATTGTAAGACACATAAAATATTTCTGGAAAAATCTATTGAAAAAGAACCATTCCGTAAAGTCCCATAACAAGAACTTACTTGAAGCAGGCAAGAGGTTGAACTATGCTCCGTGTCTATCACTGGAATGCATGACTTAGCCACTGCAGGTCTCTTCACACTCCGAAACCAAGACATGTCCTTCAATGCTGGAGCCTGAAAGAATTTCAGATTTAGAGAAAAGTTGGAAAAATGGTAAAAAGAATTTTCTTGGATGTATTATCCATGTACATATTCACTAATTTTTAATAATCTGCCACATTCGCTTCATCGTAGTCTCTCTCTGCACACACACACACACACACGCACACACACACGCACTTTTCCTGAACCATTTGCAGACAGCATACTCATTTACTCCTTAATCCTTCAATGTGTATTTTCTATATTTCTTAACATACCCTAACATATTCCCAACATAGGATCTTACATAACCACGGTGCAGTTATTGAAATTGGGAAATTTAGCACTGATACAGCATTTTTATCTACGGTCCATATTTGAATTTTATTGGTTGTTCCAACAACGTGCTTTATAGCAATTTTTTTCTAGTACAGGATCCAGTCCAGAATCACACGTTGCCTTTGGTTGTCAGGTATATTTGGTATCTTCAATCTGGAACAGTTCCTAAGTATTTTCTTTTGTCTTTCTTCCATATTTTTATTTCATTCATTATTTTTAAAGTGTATGGGCCACTTCTTTTATAGAATGTCCCTTTATATGGGTTTGTCTAATGTTTTCTCATGATTTGGTTCAAGTAGTACATTCTGGCCAGAATACTACATAAGTGATGTTGCATCTTTCTCAGGGTCTCGTGGCTGGAAGCACGTCATGCCCATTTGGCCTTACTGGTAAGGTGGATTTTTGTCATCTGATTAAAGTTTGGTTCCTTCACTGCATAGATTTTCCTTTTGTAACTAATAAGTAATTGATGAGGAGATACTCAGACACTATGTAAATATCCTATTCCTCATTAAGTCCCCATCCTATACAATTTAGCAAGAGAATTTAAAATAAGTCTCATAATAAAACAAAGTCTCAAAACTCTTGATACATAAAGAGAGTACATTCTCGATACATGTTTGTGTGAGGTTATCTTAGATTACAGATTCAGGTGGGCAGGAACTGGTCCATAAAGCTTACTTGGTACAGAAAGCAGCTGTGATATGTGTTCACAATCACTATGAAAAATTCTTAGCAGCAGTGCAATATGAGCTCAGATTGGATATTTCAAATATGGTACATCTATGGATTCTATGTAACAAATTTTAAAATGGCAACAGTTTCATATATACTGAAATTTAAATATCTCCAAGAAACTTTTAAATGAAATAAGTAGGGTATATAAAAGTATACACAGTATAACTCCATTTATGTTTTCAAAAACTATATTTGTACTTTTACATATTAATATATGTAAATTTGTAGAAACTAGCCTGGGAAGAATACACACCAAACTGTTAACAGCAATTGCCTTTCTGGAGGCAAATGGGAAATTGGAGAGGGGGCTGTGCTTGGTCTGTAGGGAATAAGACATTCACTTTTTAGTCTAGACACCTCCATTTTTAGAGCAGGAATATATTTAAGTTTTACTAAAGGATATATATTCTGAAGACATGCATTTGCCAAAAGCACTTACATTTGCATTATTTTGAAGATTTCCTTTTATGACAGTGTGATTACTATTTATGTGAATAAAAGGTCTTGCACATAGATGAAGTCTCCTTTGCCTCCATCTCACTGATATACATATGTGATATGTATATGTTACATGAATACTGTCATGTATAAAGTAACAAATATATTTATGCATATTCAATATGTGTATTGTGCTTTCCCAAAATTAAAAACTAAATGGTCATTTTCTACCATTCCCCAATATTTCTGACGGTCACAGTTGGTGGTTATTTAATCTGTACTCTCTTTATGTATCATATTTAATATGAATATTACTCATACTATTAATACGAATTACTCATATTAAATTTGTCAATAGTCCAGCAAATCAATAATATAATTAGCCTCCAAGAGCATGTACTGAATAGATCCCTCACATTTACTTAGTGAGGTAGAGCTATGAGGCAGTGAAGAGTTAATACCATCTTCCTGGGTCTTTTCTATTGTGATTTATATAGATAGTGTCACATAGCACTTTACTTATAGTAGCTGCTGTTTTTTAACTTGTTATTTATGGAAACTATCAAAAATATCCAAAAGTAGACTGTATCTGAATGTGCCTGTCACTCAGTTTTAATAATTATCAATTCACAGTTAAATTATTTTTAATTTATTCCTCTCTACCACCACGAGTGTTGGGAGACAAGTCTCCATGGGTCTCTTGTGTTTCCATATGTCTTGTGAGCACAGGCACCAAATGCCTTTGTATGGATCATCTTTTCAAAAGTGTTGGTGTAGCAAACAGTGTTGAATGAGAAAGATAGTGTCTCTTTTCAGAACAGAGGGCAGATTTGTTTACTGATCAATACGATAAAGATAATGTCTCCCTCCAAGGAAGTCAAGGTCAGGGAGGTTTGCTCACTGCCCATTGTAAAAGATTCAGGTTCTCTAAGCTCAGGGTCCCCTGGCTGTGATGCAAACCGACTACTTACACAACATCCACCTGGGCCACTTCACGTTGCCTCCGTGGGACTTGGAAAGCAAGAGGGATCTGATTTGAACATAAAACTCATGCTGTTTGCTGTTCTGTGAATAAGAAAGTCTTTTTTCTCTGACTCAAGAGACCCAGGTCTCTTGCCAGTATCCATAAAATCACCAGACTAACTTGTGAGTTTGCAAGTAGAGCAAAATCTGAGACTCTTCAAAGTTCTTAATACTCACTTTCTCTCTCCCACATTATTTTGAACAAATACCATTTATTACATTATTTCATCCATAAATACTTTGGTAGGTAGCAACTATTTTGAATATTATTTGAAACCAATATAATCAACGATGGTGGAACTTAATTCCATGCAAGTGTTTATATACAATGCCAACACCTCAGGGTTTAAGTCTGGTAACTATAGATCAGTAATTCCTTCCCTCCAGAGAAACTCTTGGGACTAAATATGTCTCAAAACCCAGACTTTTCAGATTTTAGGAGAGTTATAGAGAATGTAGACTATTGAATAACATTTGTGATGGGGCCTGAGGCAGCATGCAGTAATCAAACATTGATATTTTTTCCATGAAATATGAATATTCACACCAAGTAGGATAAAGAAAAACTATAAATAACCTCTCTTCAGTTCAGCTCAGATTTTGTCACCAAATAAGTTACAAAAAAACTTTAGCTTGTCAAATTTTGGGGACTTTCAGAACTGCAGACAAGGAACTACGGATCTGAATTCTTTAATCAAGTTCAAGATTTAGGCCCTCAGCATCCTGATAAGCAAAACTGTTTTTTTTTTTAAATCTTCACAGACCATTTATTAGTGAGTTTGGCTTTTTAAGAATAGATAGGGCCAAAATGAAGTTCCTTAATGTACTGATAAGATTTCAAATCACATGTATGAATTTTACTATATAGTTATGTGATATTCTATCATGTTTCCATTTTGAAAACATTAAACATTTCTGAGCTTCCCTGATCAAAGTGGAAAATGAATAATAAAGTAATATGATGAACTCAGATGCAACAAAGGACACGTACAACAATTAGAAGGGAGGATGTTTAACCAAGAATGAATAAAAATAGGGCCTAGACCAGAACACCGCAGTCTAGAAGGTTAGGGGTTATGAACAGCTATGTTCACCCAGCAAGAGTAACAAGGTATACAGTCCATACACAAATCATGTTCATGTAAGATAGAGAAAGCAGGACACCCCAGGAAGCCTTTTCCTTCTGTTCTCCAGCCAAGGACAGGGATGTATATGCTGGTAAACTCGACGCTGAAATGTATGAGTCTGTAACAAATGAGACTGTGGTCCCGGAGCACTCATCTGCTCTAAAAATATATCTACTTCTTTAGGTTTGATGGGTCACATCTCTGAGTAGGTAAAAAGAATGTTACATCATTTATTGAGTATCTACTATGTGTCTGACAATTTGCCAGGTGCTCTTTGCACTGCTATCTTAATAAAATATAAGAAAAGTAAAACTCAAGGAGATTGAATAATGTGAGTGAATGAATGAATGAATGAATGAATAACTTTATGTGGACGAGCATTTGTTAGGGATTTGCTAGGTGCAGCATTGTTATATACATTTCAACACATAAATGAATGACAAACAACTCCAGCCTTCAGGGAGTTCCCAATTTAGTGGGAGAGACAGCTACATAAGTACATAATAATAGTGTAATTTTACATGTGCTGCTTTTATGGCTCAGAATTAAGAAGGGAAATTTTTTACCCATGAGAGGCTGGGGATAATTTACTCCAGCTCTTGTAAACATTGAAATTTAAGACTTTATTTTATATTCAAAGAGAAAGTAAGATGTCATTTGACAACTGCCTTGTGGTCAAGAAGGGAGAGGGTCTTTATGACTTTCAGGTAGATGAAGGGAAGCTGGATCTTATGTCACAAATAGGCAAATTCAGAAAGCTACAGAAAAGAGTATTGGCACATGCCTTAGAAAGGAGTCACAGTGGTGTTTTGCCTTGTATTTTTTTCAGGAATACATGAAGAGTCTATCATTTTGGTGCAACTTTAACTCTCTATGAGTGAGGTCTTCTTATCCAGTGACCTAATTCTCTGCCACTAGAGGCATGAACCAGGAGCTGTGATAGTGTAGAGAATCAGAAAGTCAATATCATTCCCTTGTATGAGATCTCCTAGCTCATCTTATCCATCTACTCATTCCAAGGATTAACAGCAAGCAAATCAACCTGTAGTTTGGAGAATGCCCCTTCTTATCGGGAAAGAGAAAGACTATTTGCCTAGCTCTCACAACCTGGAAGCTCTCCTGACATTGCAGATTTCTCAAAGATTTCAGACAATCATTTCATCTACTGGCTTTTTTGCGTGGCTTGGTGCAAAGAATGCAGGCTTTGAGTTCAAATGCCAGCTTTGTCACTATTTCTGAACTACAGTTTCTCCCTAGCATACAGAATTTTTTTTTACACAACGTAACACTCAAAAAAAAAAAAAAAAAAAAAGAAAGAAAGAAAGAAAAGAAAAGAAAAGAAAAGAAAAAGAAAACTTAAACAGAAGACAATTAGCAGAGTGGAGAACTCATCAGTTATTAGATAATGGTATCCCGTAGTCATTATTCTGAAGAATGTGAAATTGAAGGATGCCAAAAACAATTAAACCCAGAAATAAATATATGCTCCTGTCACAAAAAGAGGAGGTATATTTGTGAAAATGTAATTGAGGTGACAGCAAAATCAAAAACCAAGATAATTAAAAGCAAAATAATGCAATTATAATTGACAGTTAAGCACACAGCCTGCTCCCCACATCACCATGGACAATATCTGCTGCCACATTAGACTCTGGCCTTAAACTAAGGTGGCATAAACATCAGTTTCTCTGCCAATCTGGACGCTGACCCCAAGTTTACTCCTGTACTCCACTCAGGAGAGGAAACATGTTAAGTAGGCTCTGATGGGTAAAAGGAGGGTGACATCTTCAGGGGAGTAGGGACACTGCCCGTCAAAGTGGGCCTGGTGGAGTTTCAGGTGGCCAGAAGCCACCAGGAACTGGCCAAGTTCGTTAGAGAAATAAATAACACAGAGCAGGAGAGGGGCTTCAACTACATTCCTAATGACAAAATGTGCATATTTCAAAGTTTCATCAAGGACCAGTCATGGAATTCAGATAAATTCACTCCACCCAGCCCAATGATAATCCAAAGATTATCTTTACTATGCCATCTCTATTCACTGTGAGACTTGAACTCCCTCTGCTTCCCTTTGGCATTGAAATTGAGACATAGGGACAGTTAAAATTATTTCTTTTCCAGCCACTTAATGATTTTTCTATGTATTTATATGATCAACAAAATCCTGATTTCATAAATCTCAAGTCAGCAACACTGCTTCCTTTACCCAGGCTCTTCTTCCTCCCATCACTCTGCTTAGGAAATTCTTTCTCATTGCTCACTTCCCTGCAAAACTTTCAGCACCTCAAAGTAAAATGTCCTGTCACCCACTCTACCACTGTACTCCAGAAACACTATTAAAGTACTTGTATTATGAAATTTTCCATACCGATTTTTTTCTTCATGTTTATTTCTATCACGAATCTGTAAACGCCTTTAGTTATGATTCCTCTCTGGGGTACAATCTGGGTGTATCATGATGCTTGGCACCAAATAGCCAGCTAATGAATGTTTACAGATTAAAGAAAAAACATTAAATAACTTGGGCTTAAACTTTCCTGTGTCTCCTATGTATCCATTCTGTTAGTAGTTCAGTCACACTAGTATGTTTTACTTTTGTACTGCCAGGTATTGTGGTATCCATTTTGTATTTTTCTTAAATTCTTATTATTTGTCATAGGCAGCTTCTGACATGGCTCCCGGCATTCACACCCTTGTGTAATCCCCTCCCTCCAGTGAAGGCTGGACCTAGTAATTAATAGAATATGGCAAAAGTGATGTCACTTCTGACGTTAGGTTACAAAACAGTGTGACTTGCATCTTGCTAGCATGATCTCTCTTGCTGGTGCCCTCTTGCTTGCTTGCTCTGATGAAGACAGCTGCCATGTTGTGAGACACTCTATGGAGGGGCCCATGTGGCAGGGACAGAGGGAGGCCTCTGGCCAACTGCTCATGAGGAACTGAGGTCTCAGTCTACCAACCATAAAGAACTGAATCCTGCCAACAACCACATGAGTGAGCTAGGAAATGGGTCCTTCCCAGTCGAGCCTTCAGATGACTACAGCCCTTGAGAGAACCTAAAGTAAAGTAAAGCTAAGACACACCCAGATTTCTGAAGCACGGGAATTATGAGGTCATAAATGTGTGTTGCTTTAAGTCACTAAGTTTTGAGTAACTTGTTACATAGCAATAGATGATTAATATGTTATTTGTCAATCAGCTAGGCGTCACAGATGATAAAACCCAACTTTTAGCAAAATGCCCAGTTTGGATAATTATTAGGTTTAGTCCATAACATAATTATTGATTTATAATATGCAGAGAAAATTATTCTTCAAGATTCAAAACTATGTACAGTTGGCCCTCCATATCTGCAGGCTCCACATCCGTGGATTCAAACAAATGCAGATTGAAAATACAGCATCCAAAAATACAGGGTTCTGCAAGGCCAACTGTGGGACTTGAGCATACCTAGATTTTAGTATCACACAGGGGTCCTGGAGCAAATCTCCCACAGATACCAAAGGATGACTTCATTCCATTCATCAAAATGACTCATACCCCATTTTATTATTGGGTGCGTACCATGTGCCCTGATTTTGAGGCACAATTTCTGCCTTGCTAATATGATTTTATTTGAGTCTGTGGGAGTGCACTGTTGAGCAAGAAATTTACTGTCCTCAGAAAGCTCACATCTAGTGAGAAATAGACATCTAAACAGATAATTACTTGCTTTCACTTCAAGTGGTAGAAACAATAAAGGAATGGGTGTGTAGCAGGCCTATGCTTGCTGAGACAAGACAACTAAGCCAACTTGAGGAATGCAGATGTCCATCAGGACCTAGGTAGGATCTTTGAGGATGCATGAGAGTCATAGAGGTAAAGAGGAATAGGAAAAAGAAAGGAATAACCAAGGGATTTATCTAAATAAATTCCCTGGAGCAGAACCTTTAACCAAATAGCACTAAAGATACTCTTAATAAATGAATTATCCTTTTCAGGAAATGTGTGCCCCATTATTCTTACAGAAAAAAAACAAAACAAATGAGAGTAATCCACACGACTGGATCAAGGCAATTAGAAACTGGGCTTAGGATAATTTCTTTAAGTGGTTGAAGCCAGTGCCTTAGTTCATAAAACTGGAGCTCTCGTCTCTCCTTTATTTATAAATCTGAAATGAACTTTAAACTCCCTTAATAAAAAGATAATCAGAAACCTCACAAATTACTAGCCACATAATTTCATTTCTCAAACGCTAAGGCCCTGACTTCTCTCAATTAACATGATAATTACCACAAAGAAATCATCCAAGGTACTTTTAAAACTAAACAAACAGCAGCTTAGACTAAAAATGAGTAAATAAAACAAGCATCTAGTGCTGGATGTACAAATTAATTTTTAATTGGCTATTAAAAGGGTTAATCAAGTAGTATGTGTGCAATATATTTAAACTCTAGCCCCTCAAGTTCAATTTCTCTAGCAAAATGCCTACCCTTCTTATACTTCTTGAAAAAAGCTTTCCCATTCTCCAAACGCCTTGCTTGATTCCCAAGGTGTTTCACTGTTATGGTCATTCTATTTTGTAGCCAATTAACAGGGAACAAGACACCCTTTTATGTTTGAGTTGAGCTAAGTTCATAAACTTTGAAGGCCAAGCTACTTAAGCATGGTTAGAACCAAGGAAAACTCAGAGCATCGTCTATGATATGCTCAGTTATTTTCGTGCAATTGATAGTTAGACGCGCTCCCTTGTGGAGGACAAAAGGTAATACAGGGACACACAAAAACCTCCGACTGCAAAGAAGCAGGAGGTGGAGATGGACAGGACCTTGTGAATTCCTCCCTCTTCTCTCCAGCTGGGAGCAAGGAAGGGAAGTCTCTGGGGGATGCTGGGAGCAGAAGATTGTTTAGTCACCCTCTCTCTCTGTCTGTTTCTTTCTCTCTCTCTCTCTCTCTCTCTCTCTCTCTCTCTCACACACACACACACACACACAAGCACATGTCTACACACCTCACACTCTCCAATCCCACAGATCAGCCTTATATACCCTACTCTAAAGAGCATGATGTGTTTTCCCTGTAATCTGCTCGCTTGGAATTCTAAACTCAAAATCCCTTTGGATGAACACAATATTTACCATTTAGGCAGTCTACTATGTGCCTGGCACCTTTAAAATATTATCTCTTGGGACACCTTCCCAGGGGGCCTTCATCCACCATGTAAGAAGTCCAGCTGTCCTGTAGCTCCCCTGTGTTCCAGCCCCCAACCGTTTGGCTTTCCCCAGCCCAGGCACCAGGACATAAGAGTGAAGGGGCCTTTGAAATGGCTCCAGCCACAGCCGCTGTCTGACTGAAGCCACCTGAGAGATCCCAAGACAAACTGCCTGGCTGAGACCAGTCAACCCCCATACTCATGAGCACAATAAATTATTGATATTTGTAAGCCCCTGCTGTGGGGGGGTCTGACAATCAGTTATAGAGAACCAGAATAGTCTTTGAATAAAAAGAACATCTGACTGAGTCTTCCGTTCTCGCACCTCTCTCCTGGTCATCTCAAAGGTCTGAATCGTTTGGCACTCACCGTATATTCCTGCTTTGGCTGCACATTGAGCCAACCGGGGCAACCTTGCCAGAGAGAGGACTGTTCTCAGGTTAAAGATGAATGTAGCTGTGCTCACCTGCCCAAATACACGGGTGCCTGTGTTTATCCAATATAGCATCACATGAGCAGTTTAGTCTGCACTTCACCTTGGATTCCAAGACATTACTCCCCGACACACAGCTGTTCTGAAATATCCTCCAATTACAACCCTCCCAACCCCGTGCCCTTAGCGAGGACACATGCTCCCATAACTTTTTGTCTGCTTATTACAGCTTGCTTGAACTAGTACCAGGTTTGAATAGGCAATGCAATTTGGGAACACATTCTATTAATAAAACTACCACTTCACCCAAAAAAATGCAGAATACTCAATCTTTTTTTTTTTTTTTTTTTTTTTTTTTTTTTTTTTTGAAAGTGTCAAAATGTGTTTCCCGGGCTTTTGTGCCACCGCGTAAGCCAAGCACACAACAAACACAAAAAGCGGGGGACCAGCAAGCCATCGGCCTCAGGCGCCTGG
>CAUYRT010015372.1:0-26559 GCA_963574885.1 Lepilemur ruficaudatus | reverse complement strand
ATGAATGGTTCTGATTTTGGACACACTTTGTTTTACTTAGGAAAACATCAACGCACTGATTTATTCTACCAACAGAAATGCTACCACGAATAATCCTGTATCTCTTTCACAAATGGGTTTGTATCTCTGTGGGATGATTGTCTAAATGCAAAATGGCTGGTCTGATATTGAGAAATGCCCCAAGTTTGTACCCGTCCAGGATAAAGGAGTTTAGATTTCCAGCAGGGAGGAGTGAATGTGGGGGTCTCCCCAGCCTGACCAGCCCAGTGTGGCTGGAACCTTTGATCTCTGCCAATAGCAGGTGGAGGTTGGAATCTCCATGGAGCTATCATGAGCATTTCCCTCATTATAAATAACTCCGTGCATCTTTTTCTATAACAAAGAGACATTTGTATTTCTTTTATTTTGTGAACTCCCTGTTCATAGTCTTTGGTCAGCTTTCCAGAGAGTCTTGACCTTATTTATTCTTGGGAGCTCTTTTCAGTTTGACAAGTCAGTATTTATGACTGAGATGAATTGTAAATACATTTCCCAATATACTGGGTGGCTTTGTCCTTGGATGTCTATGGTTTTTACACTCTGCAGGGACCTATTTATTTTGTAGCTGCATTTATGAATGCCTTTGATTCCCCCACTCTGAGGTTATGAAAGCAAATCTCCCCGCTTTTTCTCCTCTGTCCTGTCTCTGGACCCCAAGCCCCACCCCAACCTGCCCCCCCACGACAGCCTGCAGGTCTGTTCACGTTTCCCGGAACTCTCTCAGGCCCTGGTCATCTTTGCACTGTCTGTTACTGCTGCCTGGAACACCCTTCCGCCCCTCACCCTCTAGCTGCCTGCTTGTCCTTCACACCCTCCTCCACCTGCAAAGTTGATGTGCCTCCTCCAGGAAGCCCTCCTGGACCACAGCATTTACGTTTTCTCATTTACATTTGTCCAGGGCTGGTGCAGCCTGAGTCTCCTCTGCCATGTGTCATGTGACCTTGGGGTCACCGATTTCTAAGTCCCTGCTCCCCCCACCCCAAATTCTGAATTTCTGGGAGTGAGCCCCACTAGAAGCACAGTGAGTGATAACTCAGTGAACCACTGTCACGGGAAGATGTGGGTAAAGAACAAGAATCTTTGGGGTGAACCTGGATTCTGACTGTCAGCGAGAGCATTGAAGAGGGCCTGGAATGTGGGCCTGAACTGACATATCTGGGTGTCCCGTGAGGCCTGAGACCCTTCCTCTGTGACTTCTGGGGCCTGAATCCAGCCGATCATGACCCATCGATGCAGAGGAGAATTGACGTCGCCCTGCACAGAGAACCTGGGGCCAGAGCGACGCTTGGGGCTTGTGCTCAGTCTCTCTGTGGTTTCATCTCACAGTGTCTGTTTCTTTCAGTCTCCATCTACGTGTCTGAATGTGTCCCTCTACCTGATCTCTTTCTGCATTATTCTTTTTCTTAACAGATTTGTCACTCCGACCCTCTGTCTCTTTCTCTACAGCACCCATATCCCTGGAGAACGGCTCGTTTCTGTCAGTCCTGGAGGGCCAGTCCCAGTGCCTGGTCTGTGCTGTCAACAGCAACCCCCTGCCAGGCTCAGCTGGACCTGGAGGAGACTGACCCTGTACACCTCGCAGCCCTCAGGCCTGGGGTGCTGGAGCTGCCTCGAGTGCACCTCAGGGATGAAGGAGAATTCACCTGCCGAGCTCAGAACCCTCTGGGCTCCCAGCACGTGTCCCTGAGCCTCTGCCTGCAAAGTGAGTGTCAGGGGCTTCACACCAGAACCCCCAGCAATGACCTGCAGCCCCCAGGTCTCTGAGCAAGCAGCCCCCTGGGCTCAGTGGAGGGAAGCGGGCTGTGCCCACCTCAGCGTCACACTCAGCTGTGAGCCCAGAGCGTCCATGAGGCCAGAGCCCTCCGTCTGCCGCTGGTCAGTCTGGGCAGGGGTGGGTCAGCCCTGTGCTGAGGTGGCCCCACATCCAGGGACACAGCAGGGGCCTGGAGAACCCACAGCCAAGTCCCAGCAAGGGAGGAAGGACACGGGATTGTGGTTTGCAAGTGAAGGTGGTTCATCCCACGTTTCCACAGGAAAATCGGGACCCGTGGCAGAGGCAGCTCTGGTGGCCGTTGTGGAATCCACAGTGAAGATCCTGCCTCTCTGTCTCTGCCTCATCTTCCTCAGGTGAACGCTGCCCCAGGGACCAGGGGAGGGGTGGGAAGGCTGGGGACAGGACGCTGATCCCCACAGCCCTGTGGTGGAGGGACCAGAAAGGAGCCCAAGGGCCTGGGCCAGGCAGGAGGCTGAGCCAGTGGTGAGAATCCCACACGGCCAGTGGTGTCTGTCCCCAGCTCTGCACCAGTGTCCAGCGTGCGGAGGTTCCTGCTGTCATTGAGGTGGCCTTGGGGGCTAGACCTGCTGTGTCTTCCTCAGTCTCCTCCTGCTTCTGACAGGGCACAGGGAGGTGAGGCTGCTGTCCTCTGCACCCGGTTGGCTCCAATGACAGGCCCTGGTCTGTTCCTTCAGAGTGAGGTCCTGGAGGGGGAAGGCGCCCGGGGAGCAGGGGGCGTGGAGGATGCAGACACTGTCATGGGCTAATCGCTTAGGTGAGTGACTCGGCGTCTCACCTCCCACATCCCACTGGACACCTCCACTGTGATGGAGTCGCTCTGCTCAGCATGGCCAAATCTGAGCCGCCTTTCTCCTCCGCTTGTCCTGCTGGGATCCCCGTCCCACTGATGACTCAGTGGCTGAGTCTCTATGTACAGAACCAGGGTGAGGTTCCCCACCTTGACCCCTCCCCCACATCCATGAGTTACTGACTCTTGTCCCTCCCTCTCCTGAGCACAGCTCACCCCTGCACCCTTTTCTCCACCCCGGCCCTGGTCATTCCTACGGCCTCACCTCTTCCCTGCTCCCTGAGTCCACCCACCCCCTGCCTCCGTCTCTCCCCAGCACAGGCCTCCAGACTGCGCTTCCAGACATGTCCTCGTCGGCTCCGCACAGTGTGAATGGCCGTGTTTCCCCCATTGCTGGAGAACGAGGTGCAAACACTAGGGCCGGGACCGGGGCCTCGCAGGGTCTGTCCCCTGCCAGACTGTCCCCCGATCTCTCCCTTCCCTGCATCTCCCAGGGTCTCCCCACAACCACCAGGCCAAGTCCTCTGCAATCTGACACTTTGTGTGTGTTCCTTGTATGCTCTTGAGTGGAAGAGGGACATTCAGTCCTTCAGTCATTCCTAGACTCATTCAGGAGGAATTATTGAACACCTACTATGTGCTGAGACTGTCACAGTGCAAGAGTTGCATCAGTGAATGTAACATCAGCAACCTCTGTCATCCAAAGCTTTGCATAGTCGCGCTTCCAAAGAGAAGATGCAAGAAGCCATTGAACACATGGAAGCATGTCAACGTTGCAGTCATTTGAAAAATACAAAAGAAAACTACAAATGAGATGTGACTTCACACCCATTAGGATAGCTGTTATTTAAAAAAAGAATATAATAAATGTTTGCAAAGCTGTGGAGAAATTGGAATCCTTTTGCATTGCATGTAACATGGTGTAATCCTTTGGAAAACCCCTTGGTATTTCCTCCAAAAGTTAAGCGTAGAATTACCAAGTGACCAGCTATCCACTCCGAGATACATTCTTAAAGGAACTGAGAGTGTGGCCTTCAGCTGTCACATCTAAGCCAGTGTCCACAGCAGCATCACTCACGGCAGTTCAGTGGTGCAAACAGCCCAAGCGTCCACTGGTGGACGAATGGAGAAGCGGAGGGTGGTGCACACAGCCCACGAGACATGCTCCAGCCTTCAACAGGGAGGAGCGGAATTCTGATACACGCCACAGTAGGGATGAACCCTGAAACTGTATGGTAAGTGGAATAATACGGTGAGCCAGACACAAAAGGACAAATATTGTGTGATTCTGCTTATATGACCTGCCTAGAGTAGGCAAATTAATCGGGACAGGAAGTAGAATGGTGGTTGCCAGTGGCTGGGGAAGGCGGGCAGGGGGAGGGATTGTGCATCTGGTGCCGAGGGTCGGTTTGGGATGATGAGAAAGCTCCAGAAATCGACAGCGGTCGTGGTTGCACAACACTGAGAATGTGCTCAATGCCACTGCATTGTACCCTATGAAATCTTAAAAATGGTCAATCTTGTGTTACCTACATTTTACCACAACAAAAGAAGTAAACAAGACATTGGCATTCAGGAGAAAAGAAGGAAAAAATAAATTAACAAAATGAGAGCATGTGGGATTGTGATACGCATTTGAAGTAAAATCATGTCAGAAAAAGAGCATGTGACATTTTGGGGACAGGTTCCGTGTCCGACGGTGTGAGCAGGTGATGTCTGGGCACAGACCTGAGGGTGGTTAGGAGTCAGGCTCTGAGTCTGAGAAAGGAAAAGCATCCCAGGAGGAGGCAACAAGAGGAACAGCAAGCACAGTGCTCAGAGGCAGCGGCAGGCAGGGTGCTGGGGACCCTCCAGGGACCCGTGTGTGAGAGCAGAGGGCGGCAGGAGGAGGGGAGCCGTGGGGAGGACAGGGCTGACACCCAGGAACCCGGAGCCTTTGGGGACAGCAGAGACACGACTGCACTTGCACCATGACAGGACCCCCAGCAGCCCTGGTGAGGCAGACTGGGAAGGCGCCATTGGACCCTCCAGGGGCAGGGATGGTGGCTGAACCAGGGAGGCGGGGCTGTGCTGAGGACATGATTTTGGTGTGTACTGAAGGTCAAGCTGACAGGGTTTTCCAATGGGTGGGGTCAGTAAGGGGACAGGAAGAGCAAAGGTGATGTCAGAGTCCTTTCCTGAGCACCTTCAAGGAAGGAGCTGTGTCCATAGAGGAGCAGGGATTTGGAGAGGATATTAATTCTGAGAATCCACCTGACAGTGCACAGGGTTGGAGGGAGACATCTGGATACAGATGTCTGGAGCTCAGGAGACAGATCCAGGCTGGAGATGTTACAGTGTACAGCTGGTGTGACGTGACGACAACAGATCAGGGAGGTGAAAAGGGGGCTATTATGGATGGAGAAGGGGACACACATTTGTTATTGGTGCTCTCTTGGCAACATGTGGTATCTTCTGTCTTCCTGGTAATAGTCATTCTAACAGGTGTCAGGAGATACGTTCTTGTGGTTTTGATTTGCATTTTCCTGATGATCAGTGATGTTGAGCAGATTTTCCATGCCTGTTGACTATATATTTGTATGTGTTCTTTGGAGAACTGTCTACTCAAATTCTTTGCTTCTTTTTTTAATCAGGTTATTTGTGTCCTGCCATTGAGTTGTTTGAGTCCCTTGTATATTGTGGATATTAACCCCTTACCATAGGTGCACATATTTTCCCCCTTCCATAGATATTCACTCTCTTTGCTGTGCAGAGCCTTTTTAGCTGATGGAAAAATCCACTTCTCTGTTTTTGCTTTGTGGCCTGTTCTTTTGGAATCACATCCCAAAAAGTCTTTGCCCAGACAATGTAAAGAAACTTCATCCCTCTATTTTCTTCTAGGAGTTTTACAATTTCAGGCCTTGTGTTTTACTCTTTAATCTATTCTGAGTTGATGTTGTATATGGTGTGAGGTAATTGACAAAGCAGTTTTCATGGAGGTTTGGCAAACGGTGGCACCTGATTGGAGCAAGTTTGAAAAAGAATCAGAGAAGCTGAGGCAAGAAGAGTGAGTACAAACAAGCCCTTGAAGAGTTTTTGCTGCCAAGAGGATCAGAGAATGGACGTGGAGAAGGAGGGCTTTTCTCAGTTCCTTCCCTGCAATCTCCCAGAGCTGCTCAGTGAATTCCTCCCTGTATCAGTGTCCTATATGCACTGTGACAAATCACCACAAGCTGATGTCTTAAAATGACAACAACAACAAAAAAAGAAATTTATTGTCTCACAGTTCTGGAGGCTAAAAATCTGAAATCAGTTACCCTGTGCTGAAATGAAGGTGTTGGCTGGGCTGCATTCCTTCCAGAGATCCAAGCCGTGAATCTTATTGTTTTTTCTTCCAGATTGTTAAAGCTGGTGCATTCCTTGACTTCTGGCCACATCACTCCCATCTCTGCCTTTCTGGTCACATGGTCTCACCCCCTTTTGTGGAATGATATCTCTATTTGCTTCTGTCTTAGCAGGACACATGTAATTAGATTTAACGATCAACTAGATAACCCAGGATGATCTTCACTGGTCAAAATCCCTAACCTAATCGCATCTGCAAAGATCCATTTACTTATAAAACGATGTAGGTAGCACCTACAACTTCCCGCAACTAAGACCTGGGTTGCCTTGGGTGGCCACTACTCAGCCTCTATGTCCTTTGACACTGGTGGGTCACCTCTGAGTAACACCTGTTTTGGGGGACAGAGGCTGGCTGTTCTGTAAAAGACCCTGTAAAGAGAGTGAATAGAAAAGTTACAGAAGAAAAGAAAATACTGAAAATATCTGACAAAGGACTTGCATCCAGAATATATGCAGGAGTCTCAAAACAAAACATTAAGTATACATACAAAACAAGCCTGTTTTATTTTTTAAAAAATAGTAGACACACCAAAACATAAAACAAACAAAGCTATTTAAAAATGAGTACATTCCCACTGCTTCAATAGAGTAGCTCTTAAAAAAATAATAAATAAAAAATAAAAATTAAGTAAAAAATAAACATGAGCAGAAGACTTGAACAGACATTTCCTCAAATATGCACAAATGGCCAAAAAGCATCTGAAAAGATGCTCACCAGCTCTGGTCATTAGGGAAATGCTAATCAAAGGCATAATATCAAAACTTCATGCTATATACCTTAAATATGTGCAATAAACAAAAACAAGAGATAACACCTCAGAGAAGACAAGTGTTGACAAGAATATGGAAAAATAGAACTCTTGGGCGTTGTTGGTAAGAACAGAAAAGAGTGCACCTGCTACAGAAAGCAGGGTGGTGATTCCTCAAAAAATTAAAAATAGAATGATGATATCATCCAGCAACTCCACTTCTAGGTATATACCCAAGAGGAAGGAAAGCAGGGACTTGTGCAGATTTCTGTGCATCCATGTCATAGCAGCATCATTTAACTTAACTAAAATGTAGAAGCAACCCAAGTGTCCCCCAACAGACAAATGCATAATCAAAAAATGTGTCATATACATACAACACATATTAGTCAACCTTAAGAAGGAAAGAAATGTTGACACATGTTGAAACATAGATGAACCTTGAAGACATTAGCTAAAGGCAATTAGGCATTCACAAAAGTACAAACATGGTATGATTCCACTTCTCTGGCGTGTCTAGAATAGGCCCATTCGTAGACAAAAACAGTAGAAGGCTGGCTGCTGTGGGCCGGGGCAGGACGGCACAGGGAGCATCACTGTGGACATGTGTCCACGGTCGAGCCGACAGGGTTTCTAACGGGCGTGGTCAGCAAAGGGACGGGAAGAGCATCCCCTGCGATGCCACAGTGTGCTCCTGAGCACTCAGGAGGAAGAGCCGTGTCCCACAGAGAAGCAGAGACTTGAGGGCGGATGTGAATTCTGCAAATCTAAACGGATATCAGGCAGACAGCAGGATGTAAATGTCTGGAGACAGAAAAGCAGCCTGGAGATGTTCAGGTTATAATGATTAAAACATCTTATAATCTTTATACAGCTCTCCCCCCTTATCACCACTTTCAACTTCCACGGATCCAGTTACCTGGGGTAGAAGACAGTAAGATTGTTGACAGGGAGAGGGGCCCCGTTCCCATAACTCTTATTACAGTGTATTGGTATAATTGTTCTATTTTATTATTAGCTATTGCTAATTTTTTACTGTGCCTCATTTGTAATTTAATTTTATCATAGGTATGTATGTATGGGAGACAACACGGTACACATAGAGTTTGGTACCATCTGCAGTTCCAGGCATCCCCTGGGGGTCTTGGACTGTGTCCCCCATGGATTTACTCCTGTCATGTAAATCTTTATAGCATAAAGTGATGACAAGAGATGAGGCAAAAAAGTCAGTGGTGAGTCTGACACTTCCTCAAATAATTAAAAAGAAAATTAACATGTGATCCAACAATTCCACTTACGGTTATACATTGAAAAGAAATGGAAGTAGGGACTTGAATAAATATTTGTGCACCCATGTTCCTGGTGGCATTATTCACCACAGTGACGAGGTGGAAACAACCCCAGTATTTCTGGAAAAACAAGTAAATAAGCAAAAAGTGGCGCATATTAATACATACATCGGAATATGATTCAGTCTTAAAAATGAAAGAAATTCTGATGTGTGCGACCATGTGGATGAAGTTCCAGGACACAGTGCTGAGGGAAAGACCAGTGCTGCGGGTTCCACTGGTGGGGACCAGAGAGGTCCTGTCCCCAGAGGCAGTCACTGCGACGGTGGAGGCCAGGCATGGGGGGGATGGGAGCTGCTGTTTAACTGGCACAGAGTTTCAGTTTTGCAATACGGACGAGTTCTGAAAATCGGTTGCACAACCACATGAATACGCTTAACAGTACTGAACTGTGCACGTAAAATACTTGCACTGGTGACGTCTATGTTATGTGTCTTTTACCACAATTAGAACATTTTTGAAGAAGGGGGAAGCTGATTGTAGGTAAAGAAGGTGGAGCAGCAGAGACCTGGGAGGATGCGATGAGGAGAAACGAGCTGAGAACCAGGCTGCCTCCGTCTGTCCCCTCATTCCTACGCACAGCCCTTCCCTGCGGGGCCCAAAGCTGATTTCCCCACAACACGGAACCTCCTGATTGGGACCCCGTTATTCTCTCTCACTGCACCCCGTTCCCGTCCACCAGACTGTAAACTGAAAATAAAACCCTAAGCCACCCTCTGACTGAACAGACCCCCTCTTGGCCAAGGGGACCCCGGAATAAACCTCTTTACGTTACTTTACAGAGTGTGCAGTTCTTTTCCATTAACAATTTCCAGTGCCCAGCGTATAGCTCGGAGAAGACTCAGGGCTCCATGGAGGAGAAGACTGAACTCGACTCCAGGTACTGGTGTGGGCTGCGCCTGGGCCCCTGACTCTCAGCTTCTCCTCCAGCTGATCTGATCTTTCCTCCTGAGCTCTGGACCTCCCGCTCTTGGTTGACAGTCTGTGATTTATTCTGAGCTATCTGTTCTTTTCCTAGGAAGTTGTTGTTAGGGATCGTAATTTTGTTTTGGAGGTGCATTCTCCAGGGTCTCCTCCGGAGAAATTCACCTCTTTCTCCCAAAAGTAATCTCAATTGGCTCCTCTAAGCATTTGGATGAGAAACCAAACTGTCCTCGTCCTAGGTTAGTAAAAGACTGAGCTTCCCAGCTCCACGACATTAAATCCTAGACTACAGTTTGGTTCCACCAACAAAGAAAAAGGAAAAACAGGTGAGAAACAAACTCTCTAAAAATGAGGAAACACAAAAAGAACAACCACCTTTGGGCACCCCAGTTGGTTTATGTTTTCTCTGTGTGCAAGAATTTGTGTTCACAGAAAGGTTCAAAGTCCGGCCGGGTGTGATGGCTCACGCCTATAATCCTAGCACTCTGGGAGGCCGAGGCGGGCGGATCCTTTGAGCTTAGGAGTTCAAGACCAGCCTGAGCAAGAGCGAGACCCTGTCTCTACGAAAAAATAGAAAAGAAATTAGCTGAGCAACTAAAAATATATAGAAAAAAATGATCCAGGCATGGTGGTGCATGCCTGTAGCCCCAGCTACTCGGGAGGCTAAGGCAGGAGATTGCTTGAGCCCAGGAGTTTGAGGTTGCTGTGAACTAGGCTAACGCCACGGCACTCTAGCCCGGACAACAGAGTGAGACTCTGTCTCAAAAAAAAAAAAAAAAAAAGGAAAAGAAAAAAGAAAGATTCAAAGGCATGCCAGGTGTTCTAGGACTCCAGAGGGTTACGTATCATGGCTTGTTCTTGTGCACACGTTTAAGCTGATGGACAAATGACATCAAGGAAAATCCAGAGCTCAAATGATCAACCTGCCACTACAGAGTTAAAATAGAGAGCCCGTTAAGATCTCTATCTCTCTATATATTTTCTTTTCTGTCTACTCTGAATCTGCTAACTTTTTCTATTGCCGTTGTAATGAAACTCCCCGTTTCTAGTATTACTACTTCAAGGCTACTTGGAGACCTGCGTTCTCTTATACAGTTCAGCCAGTTCCAGCTAACATGTAAACACTGAAAACTCATTTGAAACTGAAGGAGGGGAAAGGCATAAAAGAGGTTTTCAAAATCAGATTGGCATAGAAACTTCTTCACCCAAAACTTTGGCCCACAGCCTTTGCTACATTACCTATCAGCAACTAAAGTTTAGCCATGTAAACAAGTTCCCAATTTTGTCAAATGCCAATTTTGTCAAAATTATAATTTATATCCACCTATCTTTCATAAACTGGTGAGTTTGTATTAATACCTCATGACTAGAGTTCCAAGATAAAAGCCATTGGTTATTTGTGTGTGTGTGTGTGCATGTGTGCGTGTGTGTGCGTGTGTGTGTGTGTGTGTGTGTGTTCAGGTGTCCATGTGGACGGCGGATGAGCTCTCACTGCGTGTGGGTCCCAGTTTCCTCTTCTGTGAACTGCCAAGGTCTCCTGCTCCCCCAGCTCCCTGGGGGTCACACAGCCCTTCCCCTGCCCCTTCTCTGCTCACACAGGAAGCCCAGGAACCCTCCACCTCAGAGATGCTGCCCATACTGTGGGCAGGTGAGTGGCCACGGGGGGCTGGGCTGAGCTGGCCCTCGTTTCCCCACAGGGGCCTGGCTCAGGATGAGATTCCTGCTAGAGATGCTGGAGCTGGTGACGGTGCAGGAGGGCTTACAGGTCTTCATGCCCTGCACATTCTCCTATCCCCAAATTTACCACTATAGGATCAACTCTGCCCGTGGCTACTGGTTCTGGGAAGGGGCTGATGTCCACCTAGGACACTCCAGTGGCCACAAGCAACCCAAATTGAAAAGTTCAGGAGGAGACTCAAGTTTGATTCAACATCATTGGAGATCCTGGACCAACAACTACTCCCTGGACATCAGAGACCCACAGAGGAGGGATGCAGGGTAGAGAGAGGGTCTTATGCAAGATATAATTACAATGAGAACTGGCTCTCTGTGTGTGTGATGGATAAGGAATACGGTCAAGAAAGGACACAAGGATGGGTTCTGAGAGTCTCCTTCTTGCCTGAGGCAAAAGCTTCTCTTAGAGGGACACTCTGAGGTCCCCACTTCCAAGACACGGTTTCTGTCTCTCTCCCTGCACTCAGACACAGACACCTGACATCCACATCCAAGTGACCCTAGAATCTGCCCACCCCAGGAACATAACTGTGCTGTGCCAAGGGCCTGTGAGTGGGGACACCCCACCTTCTCCTGGATGGGAGGGAGTCCTCCAAGCTCCAAGTCCAGGGCTATGGTATCTTCCCAGGAAGGGAAATTTGTTACAGAGTGGGCTAAACTAACGTAAGAAGAAAAGAATAAACTGTAAGCCCATAAGTGTTTCAAGATACAAAGAACAGTATTATATATATTAATAAAAGCATCAACATATAAAATTATAAATGTATATGAACATAAGTGCCCCACAATATTAACATATGAAGCAAAAATGGACATAATTGAAGGGAAAAGTAGACAGTTATACAATAATAGGTGGAGAATTGAATATCCTACTTTCAATAATGGATAGAACAACCCATCAGAAGATCAAGAAGAAAACAGTGGACTTGAGCACTATAAACCAACTAGACTTAACAGACATATGTAGAACACTCCACCCAAAAACAGCAAAATATTCTCAAATGCACATTCTCCAGGAAGCATTTTCCATATTCTTTATGAAACATTTTCCAGGACAGACCACGTATTAGGACACGAAGCAAGTCTCAACGTACTTAAAATAATGAAAAGATTTAAAGAAGATTGAAAGTAACTTCTATGACAATGGAATGAAACTAGAACTCAAAAACGTGAAATGCTTGTACACCTTGAAATACCACTGCATTGGAGGTTAGGGCTCCGTATATGCATTTGAAGAAGAAACATTCAGCCCATAGCAAAGGCTAAAGCTGTAAATAATCAACAGTTACTGATGTTAACTCAGAGGATATTTGACCATTTTGTGATTAGGACAATGTTTTAGTCTGTGCGTGTGTTGAGACATGACTATGGAGTGGTCTTATTCTTGTCTCGACCCAGCATGGTCAAAGAGTGGCCTTTATGGTGTGATATCCTGTGAAATTATGGACAACTGCCATCACACCAAGGCTGCCTCTGAGTGCCAGGTCACCGTGTGCACATCAGTGCTGCTTTACTCTCCCTTAAAGGGAAAATGTAAAAAGATATGAGGCTAGAGATTCAACAGGGCTGAGACGAGAGATGACAACCTTCAGTTCTGACATGAAGAGTTGACATTTTCTTCTGGAGTAGTAACACTTCACACTTGGTGCCAGATCACACTCACACATCTGTGAGTAACTGGTATTAAATACATCTGATAATAAAGTACCGCACATTCAAAATGTTTCCATCACCAGAAATTAGAGCGACTCCCAGTTTATGTTCTACTGATATTTCACTCTCCTTCCTGCCTTGTAAGGAGCTATTTTGACATGAGGAGGGAAGGACGAAGGTCCAGTCCCTGCAATGTGACAGGGCCCCAACTTGACAAAGCGAAATCACGTGAGGCTAACAACCCCCAGAGCACATTTTCTCATGTGGACGTCACATGTCTAGTGTGCCTGGGTGAAAGTCACTGGAGAACCATGCTGTAGACAGTGGAAAGATATTGAAGGGGTTTACGTTTGGGGAAGGGTGTGTCTGGGGTGGAGGAAGTGGAGTGGTCATGGTGACTTGATTTTTGCTTTAATATGCTCCCCCTGGCAGAGACGTAGTTCTTTGCAGGGTGCAGTAGAAAGTGCACAATCATAATTTGTAGGTGCAATGAAAATGAATGCAGCCTGTTTGGAAGAGAAATATTTGCAAATGCGTCCAGAGCCTCAGACACATTTCTCTGAGAGCTGTGCTTCTCCAGGACCATGGACAGCTAAGATCCTGGGGCCTGGGGCTGGGCCGCTCTGCCTGTGCTGGCGGGGTAGAGCGCCCCCTGGGGACAGAGCCCTGAACTTCATCAAAGGCTTGGGTAAAGGAACCCAGGACAAGGTCATACCCTGGTCCCAAAGGACATAAAGACATTAACTGCTCAGGACATGTCCAAGATGCCCCCTTCTCCCAACAACAGCTCTTCAGCACCCGCCAGGTGTCAGCTACAGACACATCTGGACTCTCCATTCACCCCTGGGACCTTGCTCTCACACATCCTTCCTCGTTTTTTTTTTTTTTTTTTTTATTTTGATACAGCATCACTCTGTCACCCAGGGAGAGTGCAGTGGTGTGATCATAGCTCACAGCAACCTCAGACTCCTGGATCAAGCAATCCTCTTGCCTCAGTCTCCTGAGTAGCTGGAACTACAGGCAGGGGCTATGACGCCCAGCTAATTTTTCTGTTTTTAGTACAGACAGGGTCTCACTCTTGCTCAGGCTGGTCTGGAACTCCTGAGCTCAAGCAATCCTCCTGCCTCGGCCTCCCAGAGTGCTAAGATTACAAGTGTGAGCCACTGCCCCTGGCCTCATCCTTCCTCTTGACGTGAGTCCTCAGGCCCACACCTGCACACCTCCTGGGGTGGATCCCTGAACTAACCACTTGCCTAACTACCTACCTACTTCTCCCCATCCCTTGTACTTTTCCCATCAGCTCTCCGTCTCACTTCCTCCCAATGGCCACCTTTGTGCTGAATGCAGCTCTGCAGGTCTGGAATCGGGTCTTCTGTCTCCTGCGTTCCTCTGTGTGTGATTAAGGACAAGAATAGCAGGTGCTCAGCACCTCTTGAATGAAGAAGGTGAGAGGCGTAGAGAGTTGGTTTTTGAAGTAATAAGCTCAGGGAAAGTCTGAACATTCCCAGGCACAGGAGACAGGCCTGAGGCTGACTGAAAAAGAATCTCGTGGCCTCCCATAGCCCGTAGCATCTTGTGTGACCGAAGTGGGATGGACGTCTCGGACAGGAAGGCAACTGTAAGGAAGAGGAGGCAGTAGGTGCTCTGGGCACACTGGGGAAAGTGCGGAGTCCACACACAGCACGGGAATCAGGAAGGCGTGGGCTGTGGTGTTGGTGGAGGGGAGGAGCTTGGATCTGAAGATCAGGAGGCGTTTCTGAGGAGGTGGCTTCTGAGCAGACGGGGGCGGGGGAGGGGGTGGGGACAGCCATGGGAGGAGGATTCCGAGAAGAGAGAACTCAGGTGTCATGTTCTGCGCGTGGGCACAAATGTGGGGTATTTGAAAAACAAGTAGACTTTAGTGGAGTGAATGCCGCACACAGTGGGCGGGGAGGGTGGGTGGTGAGGGCGGTGGGGACAGGGTTAGGCCCTGCAAAGCCTCACAGGGAGGGGAACTGGTTAGGAATTTTTTCCAAACAAGATAAGCGGCCATGTAAGTGTTTAAGAGAGGGGCTTGCGCTCATTTGTGTTCTGAAGCTCTCTCTGCTGCTGTGTAGGGAGGGCACTCCGCAGGCTGTGGGACTACCCCCGCCCCCGGTCCCTGCTGTTGGACAAACGAGAGTGGTTGGACCTGGGTGGTCATTCTCAATCCAGCGTCAGGGTCAGTTGGCTGCCCAGGGGTCAGGAGAAACAACAAGTCTCTGGGGGTATTTTTAATTGTCACGAGTGGGCTGGGAGGGGTGCTCCTGGCATCTGGGAGGTAGAGGCCAGGGAAGCTGCTCTACGTCACCGTGCACGGGAAACCCCCAAGAACTATCTGGCTCAAAATGTCAACAGGGCTGAGACTGGGAAATCCTGACTGAGGTCACGGCAGTGGGGATGGGACACCTGGGCACGTGACAGGGTGAATGGACAGGTCTGTGGAGAGGCTGCACGAGCGAATGAGGAGAGCGGGGATCCGGGCAGGTGTGGGTGCCGCGTGGCTGAGATCCGGACGTCCACAGAGGAGAAAGGTTGGGGTGGGAAGTGCCGAGGGCTGCCGGAGCATGTAAGTGGAAGGCGCCCACTGCACGTTACTGAGTGCGTATCCGATAGACAGGGAACGGTCAGGTTGAAATATAATTTTGCCAGACATCAGCATGTTTCTTGGTGGTTGTTGTGTGTTTTCATGATCATTTTGCCGGTTTTCTTTTTAATGTTTTTACTTGAAAGCAGCATAGATTCGAGGAGGTTGCAAAGAAATGTACAGGGAGGTCCCATAACTCTTCCCCCTAGGCTCCCCCAGTGTTCGCATCTGACACAAGTACATTAATGACAATTAGGAAATCAAAGAATTGACCTTGGGAGCTTGTGTTTTCAAAGCCATGGATGAAATCGGCCGTGTCAGGAGAGGGATTTGATGTGTTCCAACACTGAGAAGTCAGGGACAGAGGAGGAACCTTAAATAAGACAAGGAGCGCCCAGAAAGGTGGAAGGGAAACCAGGGCAGCGCGGGGGCCCTTATATGTGACAGGTAGCTGGACCCAGGCAGGTGTCTTCCCAGGGACGACAGGGGCGGTGCCCTGCACTGGTAACCAGCTCCAGGTGACCTGGAAGCAAACTGTGAAGTGCTTCAGAAAGGAAGGGGTGACTGAGCCCAAGCCAAGGGAGACATCCACGAACTGAGAACAGAGACTCTGCATGAGTGTTAGCACTCTGGGGATGGCTAGCGACCCTAAATGAGAACTGTTTGCGTAACGTGGTGAGGACAGAGCTAGGTTGTACTAGGATGAAGAGGAAGTGGAGGAGGAAGTTTTCTCCAAGAAATGTTCCTGTGAAGAGAAGACAGGACCTCAAGGTTGCGGGGGGAGGGTGGGAGGGCTGCCGGCCTCAGAACCCCCTCCAGGGCCCTCTTGGCAGCAGCCCCTAGGAGGGGAAGGGTCGGTCCACAGCAGGGTCACTGAGGGTCCCTGACCCACTCTCACCCCTCCTCTTCCCATCCAGCCCAGCTCTGGTCCACGCTGGCCAAGCACGCAAACACTGCCAGAGCCGGCGCTGTCCTCACCTGGCGCTGGTGCCCACCTGTGCTCACCGCACACCTGGGATCAGCTCTGAAGTTCCCAGGGAGATCTAACCCGAAAGCAGCACAGTCTCTGGGCAGTTTTGCAGTCTCCAGGTCAGCCTAGGAGTCCCAGTTTGGCATCTGTCAGTCCTCAGAGGCAAAGGGTCCTCTGGCTCTGGGCAGCATGGAACAGCGGCGTGGAGACCCTCAGAAGGACTTGGGCTTAACCAAGTGATTGGTTCCTGCCCAGCCAGTCCCATGGGGTGGGGAAAGGGGCAAGGCAGAGGTGGGGCTGGGCTTGGGCTCGTGCGGAGGCTCAGTGGTTCCAAGTTCTCACCAGGACCCACACATCCGTCCTCCCCACTCCTCCTGTGAGAGGCCCTTTTCCTGCAAGCTCTGTGGCATGGAGGGTATGATGTCCCTCAACATGAGGGCTCCTCTGGGGGAAGGGAACTGGTTTTCCTCAGAGGAAGCCCTGGTTGGGCTATGGGGATGCAGGAGTCAGAGCAGAGGGCAAGGTGGTATTATGGTCTGAAATGTGCCCCCCCCACCAAATCTATATGTAGAAGACCCAACCTCCAGGACCTAAGAACGGGACTGTACTCGCAGACGGTGTCTTCAAAGAGATACCGTCCTCCTTTGGTATTAGTGGGGGATTGGTTCCAAGCCCCCTTGGGTACCAAAATTCATGATGTTCACCTCTCTGATGTAAAATGCCATCGTATCAGTGTATGACCTGTGACATCCTCCTCTGTAAGTCCCGGATTTCCTACAATGCCTAATGCAATGTAAGTGCTATGCCACAAGTTGGTATCCTGTATTTCTCAAATTTGTAACACTTTTTATTGTTATGCTGTTGTTCATTGGTTTTTGCTTTTAAATATTTTGGATCCCCAGATGGTTGAATCCAAAGATGTGGAACCTGGGATATGGAGGGTAGAAGTCAGTTATCAGGATGTCATTAGGGTGAGCCCTAATCCAACGTGATTGGTGTTCTTAGGAGAGGTTAGAACACAGACGCGCATGGAGGAAGACCATGTGAAGATACAGGGAGGGGACGCCATCCCCAAGCCGAGGAGAGGGGCCTCAGAAGGAACCAACCCTGCCAACACCTTGGTATTGAACTTCCAGCCCCAGAACTGTGAGGAAATCAGTTTTGTTGTTTCAGCCACTCCACGTCTGGCACGTTGCAGTGGCAGCTCGAGCAATTAGTACAGTGGATGAGAGAAAAAGGACTGCGTGGGGGCTGGGAGACCTGAAGATCACCTCCTCCAGGAAGACTCTCCTGATTTCCTCCACCAGGAGGAACAGGCCACTCCCTCTTGGGTCCTGTCCAGTATCCAGGGCACTTATGAGCCACTCAGTGCTTTTCTGTGTCTAAGAATCTTCATTTGCCAACCTGGTGCCCTGGAGGTCAGGTGTCCAGTTGGATTCACTTCTGTGTCCTCCACCTGCAGCTCAGCGTCTGGTACCTGAGAGCATGGACATTGAGTGATGAGCTCCCTGTCTCTAGGTGACCAAAGCAGAGAGTCATTTCAGGAGGGGTTGGGAGAGGGTACAACAATTTGGAGAGTTTATTCCACTCACCTCACATCCCCTTGCCTTTTACATTGCCTAAAACTCCGGCCATCAGCGTCACCTTTGGGCACAGGCATTCAAATCACACCAGATATTACAGGTTAGTGTTGCCCAGTTGTGTGACAGAGGAGGAAGAGCCTGGGAAGTGGACTAAGGCCTGGCGGGGTGGGAGGGTGGCTCCGGGGGACCGGGAGTCGGTGTGCTCACCCGGGAGCGTAAGTGGTGGGGCTGGCATCAGCCTCGGCTTGCCAGATCTGCCAAAAAGCAAAATGCAAGACACATGGCTAAATTTGATTTTCAGAGGAACAAGAAAACTTTTTCTTTTTTTGAGACGTGGTCTCGCTCTGTTGCCCAAGCTGGAGTGCAGTGGTCCAGTCACAGCTCACTGCAGCCTCAAACTCCTGGGCTCAAGTGAGCCTCGTGCCTCAGCCTTCCGAGTAGCTGGGACCACAGGTGTGCGCCACCCACCAAGCTAAGTTTTTTTATTTTTTGTAGAGGCAGGGTCTTGCTATATTGCCCAGGCTGACAAAAAAACAACTTTTTTAGTATAAGTATGTCCCATGCAGCAGTTGGGACATACTTACACGAAGGAAAAAAAAAGATTATTCACTGTTTATCTGAAAGTCAACTTTAACCAGGTGTCCTGCATTTTATCTGGCAAGACAAGCCAGCCCCCTCCAGAAATCCTCCCTCCCCGGGACCCACCTCCACTGCCGATGGTTTCCCCATAAGAAGAGCTAACTGGGGACTTTCGCTTCTGCTTCCTCAGTGACCCAGGGCCCAGAGGGAGAGCCCCCACCTCCCCTCACCCTTCCACTGCCGGCCCACGCCAAACACAGGCCTCCCTCCCCTGCCCCGCAGGGGCTCCGGAAAGTGAAGGACCAGCTCAGCAAGAGAAGGCCAGGCAGCCCCCAGGAGAGACAGAGAGGACAGGGCTCAGGTGGCTGGGGAGTGGGGAGGGAGGGAGAGTCCTGTGGCCTCTGAATCAGAAGCTCATTTCATGCATCAGTCCCCAGGGCTCAGCTTCCGCCCTCAGCTTCCCCTTCTGCCTGGAGCCCATCGCAGCAGGACTAGGGGACAGCCTGTCTCAGGGCAGGCCCATGTGCCTCCCGGTGCCAAGATGCCACTGCTGCTGCTGTCCTTGCTACTGGCTGGTGAGTGGGCCGAGGGCCAGAGGGACGCAGGTCAGTGCTAGGGCTGGGCTTACAGGTTGAGCCTCTGTCTCCCCACAGGGTCCCAGGCTCAGCACTGGAGTTTCAAGCTGCAAATGCAGGAGTCGGTGATGGTGCAGGAGGGCCTGTGTGTCTCTGTGCCCTGCTCCGTCTCCTACCCTTCAATCGGCTGGACGGAGTCTACCCCCGCTTATGGCTACTGGTTCAAAGAAGGGAGTGACTCAAAGACTGCTGCACCAGTGGCCACGAACAACGCAAATCGAGAGGTGCAAACAAGGACACGGGGCCGCTTCCAGCTCCTCGGGAGCCCCCAGAGCCATAGCTGCTCCCTGGTGATCAGAGACGCCAGGAGGGAGGACACGGGAGTATACTACTTTCGGGTGGAGAGAGGAAATTATGTAAATTATAATTTCAGGAACACGTTCTCTCTGGAAGTGACAGGTACGGAAAGGGGTGGGACACCCTGCCTCTCACACTGGGGAGGGATCCCAGGGGACGAGTGAGGAGCTGAGCAGGGAGGGCTCTCAGGGCACTAGGACCCCCTCTCCGCCCCAGCCCTGACTCAGGAGCCAGATGTCTACATCCCGGAGACCCTGGAGCCCGGGCGGCCGGTGACAGCTATCTGTGTGTTTAACTGGGCCTTCGAGGAATGTCCGGCCCCTTCTTTCTCCTGGACGGGGGCTGCCCTCTCCTCCGGAGGAACCAGGCCCGCCACCTCCCACTTCTCGGTGCTCAGCCTCACGCCGAGACCCCAGGACCACGACACCGACCTCACCTGCCGAGTGACCTTCCCCGGAAGTGGAGTGAGCACACAGAGGACTGTCCAACTCAGCGTGGCCTGTGAGTGTGGCGTGGGACGGTGGGGGTGGGAACAGGCTGGTGGATGGGGAGGCGGAGGAGCCCCGCCGGGCAGCGAGTGGCTCCGAGGGTCCACGGAGGGGAAGGGTCCACGGAGAGGAAGCCGCGGTCCGGGATGCGGCCACAGCCCTGGGACAGGATGGGAATGGCGTCTGCTCCCTGTCCACACACCTGTGCTCTGGCGCTGGCTTGTCACTTCTCTTCCTTGGGATAGTCGCACTTTCTTTGCCCTGAGGGAGTTACTAGCACTTTTGGGGAACAAAACGTCCCTCCCTGAAGTCCCCTCACAACCTTGTTGCAGACGCCCCCAGAGACCTGGCTGTCAGCGTTTCCTGGGACAATGGGCCAGGTACTAAGGTCCCTCCCGGCTGGGGTGGGGCTGGTCCTCTTGGGGGTGAAAAGGCTTCCAGGATGAGGGTGAGGGGACGTACTGCTCTCCGCAACCCTCATGTCTCTCTCTGTCTCTGTCTCTGTCTGTGTCTCTCTATCTCCAGCCCTGCAGCCTGAGGGCACCATCCCAGACGTACAAGTCCAGAAAGGCCAATTCCTTCGACTCCTCTGTGCTGCTGACAGCCAGCCCCCTGCCACGCTGAGCTGGGTCCTGAGGGACAGAGTCCTGTCTTGGTCCCACCCCTGGGGCCCCAGAACCCTGGGGCTGGAGCTGCCGGGGGTGCAGGCTGGGGACTCAGGGCGCTACACCTGCCGAGGGGAGAACAGGCTTGGCTCCCAGCACCGCAGCCTGGAGCTCTCTGTGCAGTGTGAGTGTGACCAGCAGGGGCCTGGTGACCTGGAGGGAGAGGGGAAGAGGGCAGGGTCGGGTCAGGGCCCCAGAGCTCTGAGGGAGCCGGGAACCCAGGCCTCGGGGACCAGGCCTTCTCACCCTTGGGCAGTTGGTGTCTGAGCCTCAGCGGGTGACTCAGCCCCTCCCACCCCACCCCATCCCTGACCTCGGTCTTCAGGGACCTTCCCTTTGCCCAGAGGGAGGCCCTGGCCCGTCTAGAGTGGCACCCTGTGTCCATGCAGACCCTCCAGAGAACCTGACAGTGCTGGTTTCCCAAGCAAACAGGACAGGTAGGAAAGGGGGACAGAGGGACCAGGACCTCTCAGTCAAATGTGGGGCCTGGTGTCTGGGGGTCCCCATGCAGGAGGGTCCCTGTGCCCTCAGCAGGGCATGGATTCTGTCTCTTCCCTTCCCTTAGTCCTGCAAACCCTTGGGAATGACACGTCTCTCCCAGTCCTGGAGGGCCAAAGTCTGCGCCTGGTCTGTGTCACCCTCAGCAACCCCCCAGCCATGCTGAGCTGGGTCCAAGGGAACCGGACCCTGAGCGGGTCCCAGCCCTCAGACCCTAGGGTCCTGGAGCTGCCTCGGGTCCAAATGGAGCACGAAGGAGAATTCACCTGTCGCGCCCAGCACCCCCTGGGCTCCCGGCACGTCTCGCTGAGCCTCTCTGTGCACTGTGAGTGGGGGTGGGGGGCATCTGGGTCCTGAGGAGGGAGCCCTGCTGAGTGCTGTCCTCTGTCCCCACAGACCCTCCGCAGCTGCTGGGCCCCTCCTGCTCCTGGGAGGCTGAGGGGCTGCGCTGCGCTGCGTCTGCTGCTCCCGAGCCTGGCCGGCCCCCTCCCTGCACTGGTGGCTGGGGGCAGGGCTGCTGGAGGGGAACGGCAGCCGTGGCTCCTTCATGAACACCCCCAGCTCAGCCGGGCCCTGGGCCAACAGTTCTCTGAGCCTCCCAGGTGGGCTTAGATCGGGCCTCAGGCTCAGCTGCGAGGCCCGGAATGTCCATGGGACCTGGAGCGGCACCGTCCTGCTGCTGCCAGGTCAGGGGGCACCTGGCTGCTGAGGTTCTATTGCCGGGCAGGGCCTGGGGTCCTGCGGTTGGAGCAGGAGCTCGGGGGAACCTGTGGTTTCTGGATGTAGTAAGAATACAATGGCAGTCCTGCCCGGGGCCCCCCGAATGTGGCAGAGTGTCCTAGAAGTAGAGGAGGGGTCGCAGGCACAGTGTCTGTGGTGGGATCGGGAAGCCTGGATGCCCAGTGGGCATGGGCCCTGTGAGGCCCCCATGGAGGGCAATCCTCACCTACCCTCCCTCTTGCAGACAGGGAGCGACCGCGCTCAACAGCACTCTTTAATGGAGTATTTCTGGGAATCGGCATCACATCTGTCCTTTTCCTCTGCCTCACTCTGATCACGTAAGTTAGGAGGAGTGGGGGGGTCTGGGGTCTCGGCCTGGGGAAAGGGAAGGTGCAATGTGCCCGCCAACGTGGGGTCCATTTCCTCAGTGTGAAGATTCTGTGGAAGAAACAGACTCGGGCAGAGACGCTGAGGCCCAGGCTCGCACGGGGCAGCACAATCCTAGATTACATCAACGTGGTCCCTCGAGCCGGTCCCCTGGTGAGTGGCCAGGCCAGGCTGCCTCTCTGTTCTCTGCAGCTCACATCCCCTCTTCTGACTTCTGCACACACCTCTTCCCTGTCCTGCCCCCACTCTTGGCCTCGGGAACATCAAGGTAGAACAAGCACCAAGCACAGCGTTGGGTTCAAATCCGGCAGCCACTTACTAGCTGTGAGAGGTCAGCCAAGCTTCCCCTGGGAAGCTTGATTTCTTCCTGTTTCCTTTGAGAGTTGGTTTGAGGGTTAGAACACATACATTTTCTCAAGATGTAGCCGCTGTTCCATTATTACCATCACCATTGACAATACTAATTATAATTAACTGTTCAATAATTATGAGTGTCACTGAGAGGCAGTATTCCCTAGCAGTTAAGCACAGAGGGTCTGAAGTCAGCCTGCCTGGGTTCGAATCCTGCTTTCGTCACTGTGTATCCTTGAACAAGTCATTTAACTTCTCTGTGCCTCAATTTCTTTAACTATAACATGAGGATCATAGTAGCACTCACCTCCTAGGAATATTCCAGGCGTTGATTATATGGAACCTGCAAAACATTCAGAATGGTGTCTGCCCCCTAGAAAGTGTCCAGTAAATGCTAGATATTAGGAGATAACCTCTTATGCTGATAACTCCAAAATTCACGTCTCCTGGCTTCTTCCCTGAACTTCATACTCATATCCAAATGTGATCTCCCCTTGGGTGTCTCATAAGCACTTCAAACTTATCGAAAACCAGCTCAATAACTCCACCACCTACGCTTCCCGTCATCCCCATCCTAGCAAGGCACATGTTTGCCCAGCCACGGCTACGGCCCTAGAACCTTCTTTCCCTCTCCTCTTCTCTGTCACTCCATGGCCAATCCATCCACAAATCCCCTTCGGAAAACGCCCACACCACCTCTCCCCACTGTCCCCTCGCCTCCGCAGTGCTCGCACCGACATCCGGCCCCAGGCACCCATCACCCTCCGCACACTCCCCCGTTTCTGTTCTCGCTCCCTCCAGTCTGCTCGGGCATGCGCTCCCTTTAAAAACCCGGGGATTACTGCTCAGCAACCAAGAGGGACAAACAACTGATACGCGCAACAAAGCCGGATGGATTGTAGGGCCAAAAAAAAGGTGAAAAAGTCCATCTCAAAAGGTCACCTAGTGCAGGGTTCCATTTATACCACACTCTCCGGATGATAGAATTAGAGATGGGGACAGATTAGTGGTCACCAGGAATTAGGGGCTGGAGAGAGATGGGTGGCACTCTAGCAGGATGACACGAGGGAGACCTTTGTAGTGATGAGCAGTTCTCTGTCTTGACTGTGGTGGTGGGTACAAGAATCTACCTGTATTCATGTCCCAGGGCCACTGTCACAGGCACCACAGCCTGGCAGATTTAAACAACAGACATTTATTTATGTCTCACGCTTCTGGAGGCTACAAGGCCCAGATCAAGGTGTTACCAGGGCTGGTTCCTTCTGAGACCTCTGTCCTTGGCTGGTAGATGCTGTCTTCTCCTCCTTGTAGCTCCACATGGTTGTCCCTCTGTGTGTGTCTGTCACCAGTCACATGGGACTGGGGCCCATACACAGGACCTCCTTTTAATTTAATGACCTCTTTAAAGGCTCCATCTCCAAATACAGTCACATTCTTAGGTACTAGGGATTAGGAATTCAACATATGAATTTTGGGGAACCCAGTTCAGCTCATAACACTATTCATGTGACAAAATTGCATAAAACTCTGCACACACACCAATGTCAACTTCCCGGTTTGGCTCTTGTCCTATAGTTACATGAGATGTGACCACTGAGGAAAACTGGGGGAAGGGTACGTAGGACCTCTCTGTACTCTTTTTGCAACTTCCTGTGAATCTATCGTCATTCCAAAATATAAAGTTAAAAAAGAAAAACATAAATCAAAGCATCTCACTTTCCTGCTAAAATCTCGAATGACTTCCAGCATGCTTAAAATAAACCCAAAGCCCTCACCAGGCTCTCCAGTGCTGGACTCCCTCCCCAATCATCTCTACCTCCCTCCCCAGACTTGCCCTTCCTCAGACACACAAGCCCCATCTCAGCTCAGGGTGCTGGAATTTGCTGCTTCCTCCCTGAGGGATAATTTTCCCCCAGATACTGCCTGACTCCTGGCCTCGTTTAACGCATTCTCTCTGCTGCAATATCGTCCCCTCAGAGAGCGTCCCTGGATGCCCTGTTGCCACAGACATCCCACCTTCCCTTCCACTGACTTCTGACCCTGCTTAAGTTTCTTGATGGCATTTTCCACCTACTAGTTATTACATTTTTGCCTGTTTATTGTTTGTTCCTGCCTCCAAGATGGAATGCAAGCTCAGCAAGGGCAGGGACTTTGTTTGACTCCATGCTGTAACCCCAGTTCCTAAATCAGTGCCTGGCACAGGGTAGGTTCTCAAATACTTGTTGAATGAATGAGTGAAAGATGGTGGTTATTCCCGCAGGCTCGGAATCGGAAGGCCACACCAACCACCCCTTCCCAGACCCCTCTTCCGGGCGCTTCCTCCCCGGAATCAAAGAACCAGAAGGAGCTACACCTTGTTTCCCTCAGTTGTCCAGGACCCAAATCGCCCACTCAAGACCCAGAATACGAGAACAACCAAGAGGAGCTCCACTATGCTGGGCTCAACTTCCCGGGCATTCGACCCAGGCCTGAGGCCCAGAGGCCCAGAGATACCCAGGAGGATTATGCAGAAATCAAGTTCCACTGAGGGTTTCTTGAGCTTTAGGACCGGGACCTCGGGTAGGGAGAAAAGTGGAGCAATAAATCAGTTGAAGAAAACAGAGTACAGCATCTCTCTTTCGCTCTCTCTTTTTTTAAATCCTCCAAGGAGGGGTCACACCACCCCAGCCCCGGGCATTCCTAACAGCTTGACAAATCTGTCCCAAGCGGCCTGTCTGCATACAGTGTTCTTAGATACCCAGTAATGATTCGCCTCTCACATACCACGGCACCAGCCCAGGGGACTACTCAGTCTCAGAGTCTCAAAGGTGGCAGGGCCTTTAAAGATGACTAGACAGGAGTCACCTAGGAGGCTCCCCCATCATGTCTATCCCACTGCCTATTTCCATATCACCTGCGAGCTAAGAGTGTTTTACACATTTTAAATGGTTGGGGAAAAAAAATCAAAGGAAGACTAATTCATGAAATATGTGGGAATGAGGTAAAATTCAAACTTTGGTGTGCATGAAGTTTGGCGCCCAGCCATGCCCCTTGGACAGATCGTCTGCGGCTGTTTTCAGACAAGGCTGAGTCGTTCATTGGCCTGCAAAGCCTGAAGTATTTACTACCTCATCCTTTCCAGGAAAAGTCTGCTGGATCTTAGTCTACACTAACTCACTTGTTTTCGCAGAAGCAGAAGTCCAGAAACAGTTCAAGAGTAGCCATGGCCAAAATGACTAGGTCTGTAACCGCACGGAGGACTCCCAGGGTAAGGACTTAAGGGTCAAGAGTCCACAGGTGGGGCGGGTGCTAATGCGCTCTCAGACCCAGCAATCCGGGGAACTGCAAAGGCACAAGGGGACGGAGGCGACAGCGAACGCACAAGGTGCTGTGAACCACATACGGTCACGAGCTGGAGAGCGGAGTGGAAGACGAACCTGCTCCTCAGGGCACAGAATGTCCCTTTCCTTTCACCTTCCTGACCTGCTCCCTCCCCAGAGCTCACAGCCCTAACTGGCTCCAAGAAGGTCCTCTTGGGCAATGGTCACCACGCGTAGAACAGTGGAAAGCACAGAAAAAGAGCTGGCCTTCGCATTTTTTTAAAAGTAATAAATTACACAATTAGAAGACTGGAAGACAGAGAGCAAACGGGGAGAGCAGACGAGGCACCCAGGGGATTCCCAGGTCACAAAGGGCACGAAAGTGGGCAGTGTAATAATGAGAATGAAGCGGAAGGAAGGGAATTAATATTTTTGGTCACCTAGTACGTATTTATAGTTATCTTCTTTGAGAAAAGCTGTGTAAGACAGACGGGGTCTCCACTGTGAAGATATCTGAGACTCAGAGAGGTGAGTTATCTTGCCTAAAGCCACACAGGAGAGAAATCTTCAGAAGCAGGAGCCCCATCCACGGCTGTCTCGCGCCAAAGCCAGCTTTCCCTGCTGTTCTGCAGCGTCTCCTGCAGGGGCGCTCCTGGGACAGAAGCCACTCCGAGAGCCCCAGGACAGACCCCAGGCACTCGCTGGGCTCTGTGGAGGGACTGAGGCCACCCTCTCTGACCTGGGTTACAGTCAACAGGTTCAAAGTGCCAAAGGGCAGGCAAAGGATTTACAAATGAAGGCATAATTTCAAAAGGTGATGACTTTCACTAAGAGGAAAGGCTGGTAGTGGACTTGTTAATGTTTTCCAGGCATATGCAGACATGTTCGGCAGGACGTCTCTAAACACCCTTTTTTTTTTTTTGAGACAGAGTCTCACTCTGTTGCCTGGGCTAGAGTGCAGTGGCGTCAGCCTAGCTCACAGCAACCTCAAACTCCTGGGCTCAAGCGATCCTCCTGCCTCAGCCTCCCAAGTAGCTAGGACTACAAGCATGCACCACCATGTCCGGC